>JAQZBX010101435.1:0-11260 GCA_029593785.1 Cabassous unicinctus
TCAGAAGCAGGGAGAGAGCTGATGTGCCCTATGGGGAAAGGGCATGCAAATGGGACCCTCCCTCTGGTTCTGGAAACCAAATCTAGTCCTTGCAGCTGGTGTGAAAAGTCAATAGTGCAGAGATTGACAATTTCTGATATAAAACTTCAAATCTGTCCAAAATTCATAAAACTTAACAATTGTGGAAGATCACTTTTTTTTCTGTAGGTAATTTATCCATTAGTAAAACTGGAGTGAAATAAACCAAATCTGGTCTCTTGTGTGCTTCAATGGCCCTCCTCACTCTTGTGTTATGTCACATGTGCATATGATCCTTCCAAGATCTTGACCTTCCCTTGGAACCCAGAGGGACCTCACCATGAACCCACCAGTATGTCCATCTAGCCAAGAGCTGCTTTATCTTTGGGGCAAACAGTTCATAGGGGGATGTCACCAGCTGAGATGTTCTGGGCCCTGACCCAGATGTCCAGAGCTTCAATTTCCTGCCTAATGTAACCAGCAGATGAGAGGGGGAAAAAACACCATCTGCTATTGTACAATGTGGTGACACTAACAAAGAAGTCTTCACCTCCCATGTGCCCTGGGCCTGGGTTACTCAGAGGAGAGGGGAGGGCCAGGCTATGGGGCTCCAGGTCCATGAGTCATCAGGGGCTTTTCCCAAGACTCAGTCTTCAATAGGATGCTAGTCAGCATGACCTCCCTTTAAAGAATACCTCCACCATGTACAGTTCTTTATGAAGAGGTTGGGGAGAAGGCATTGCACTCTAAGACTGGAATGCTTTTCCATGCAATCAACATCAGAGGAATTCTCAATAACTAATTTCATAGCAAGTTCTGGATGCAGAGACAGCAGGACAAAGAAAGAGCCTCAGATGCAGGGAGGGAGCTGATGTGTCCTATGGGGAGCCTGACATGCAAGTGGGGCCCCTCCCTCTGGTACTGAAAGCAAGCACTTGCCCCAATTCCTGCAGCTCTGAGAGCAGAGCCCCCACCCTGGTGGTCTGACCTGTCCACTTTGTGCAGAGGAAGTGGAAGCACCATGAAGTGTGTGCTCACCTGGGGTTTTCTTTTGTCAATTTTCAATGGTAATAGTATGGAGAAAGTAGAGATGCTGCTGTGTATGCACCTGTGTGTGTTTGTCTATGTCTCTCTGAGAATCACATTTAATTTTCTTTGATTACACTTGTGCAGTTTGAGGAGAAGCTGGTGCAGTGGGTGGGAGGCTTGGCACAGCCTGGGGTGGTCTCTGAGACTCTCCTGTGCAGCCTATGGATACTCCTTCATTAACTCCTGGATGATCTGGGTCCATGAGGTCCCTGGGAAGGGGCTGCAGTGGGTTTCATCTATTTCTAGTAGTGGTGATACCACATACTATGCAGACTCGGTGAAGGGCAGGTTCACCATCTCCAGGGAAAGCTCCAAGTACCAGCTCCAGCTGCAAATGAGAAACCTGAAGGCTGAGGACGCAGCCATTTACTACTGTGCCAGAGACACAGTGAGGGGAATTCAGTGTTATCCAAGACAAAAACCACCACTGCAGGAGGGGGCTGAGCAGCTGGGGACGCTCGGAAGTCATGTAGACAAGGGCTGAACCCCAGGGGCAGGGGCAGAGGGAGGGTAATGCTGGCTTCCTGTCAGGATATGGGGCTTCCTCTACTTTTTATAGTTTCTCCAGTGAACCAGTCTAGATTTAGAACCCTGTGCCTACCACTGAAATCTGAGTTGGAAAACATTCATTGAAATAGGAAGAAACATTCTTGCAAGCACAAAAAGCAGAGGGTCCTTTATGGAGACAGAAATGGCTCTCCCTGTTGTCAGCAGAATCCAATTTCTCAGTAATCTCAGGGGAGTTGGTGAGTCTTTTAAAATCTAGCACAACAAAAAAGCCATAGAGAATTCACCATATGAGAACTTTCTTTGGTATTCATGTTAGAACAAACCATGGATTATGCCAGAGTCAGTATCATATAAATCCTACTGGATTCCACATCCTATGCCCATCCTCAC
Source organism: Cabassous unicinctus (assembly GCA_029593785.1). Taxonomy (NCBI): domain Eukaryota; kingdom Metazoa; phylum Chordata; class Mammalia; order Cingulata; family Chlamyphoridae; genus Cabassous; species Cabassous unicinctus. The sequence goes on from JAQZBX010101435.1 coordinate 2,008, forward strand.
ACAGGAGTGTGCACACCAAATACAGCAGTAGTGAACTTTTTGTTTCTCTCCTATTTTCTTTCTCTTAGTTCAGCAAGGTCATCAAAGTGTCCTCATACCAAAGTGGCCAGTCAAAGGAGTCCCTTATCTCCTGGGAAAGTCCCCACCTTAGTAGAGTCACAAATTCCATCCTTGAGAGGAATTTGCTCCCAGTAAACTGTCTTGGGCACCAAGAAGATGATTCCCTATAACAGCACTTGGGCCCTTTATTCCATTATTTTCCTGTAGGTGGATGAATGATATATATATACCAAGGGTCAGTACACAATATACTGCTTTTTAGACAATAAAACATGATTTTACTTGATTCTCTTTGAGTACATATACAGCAATTATGGTTTTAAATCATCTGTAATTATCCATTTCCCCCCACTTGCTTTATTCCTTAATTCTAGGCTATGTCCTAATGCTTAGAGATGTCTTTCTCCTTAGGAAATGTTCAGTGTAGAGTTGGAACATGTTTTCCCATTTTTACTGGTTTCTCTCCATGAGCACAGTTATTGAATAGAACAGTTCAGCCCTTTCCCACATAATATCCCTCACCTGCCCCAGGGGTAGTTTAGAGAATCCCAGGGCTGCTGAGTGTGGGAAATAGGATGAACCAGTCCCTCTGCTCACCTAAGAGCCAGCCGGGAACCCCAGAAAGAGATTTATAGGGTTGGGAGCTCCAAGTGTGCAGAGAACTTGAGCTGCCTTGCTGGCAACAAGTGCTACTTAGCTCCTTTAAATTGTGGTGTTCAGATTGGGGAAGCCTGTTAAGCTAGGGAGGTTTGGGGGAAAATACACAATGTATTATAAAGGCTATGGTATTGGCAATATTTTTACAATGCTCTTTCCTAGTTTGTAAAAATATTTTACAAATCAAGGTGTTGGTGGTGAGGAGATGTATGGGAACCTTGTATGATGATGGTCATGTTTGTTTTTTTAATTCACAGCTTTTGCTATACATTTATTGTTTATGTATGTTCATGTAAGAATGATATAATTTAATAATATTTTAAAAAATCATACTGCTATCAATTCTATTACTTTTTGCTAAAACTTTGTGGATATCTTCATGAACAGTGTATACATAAGTTGTTGAGAATTTCTGGATTCATGCTCAATTTGACTAATTGAGCTGCAAAGCATTCCTGGGTATTCTACTCCCTGAGCATGGCTCCCACTTCAGCACAAGGGTGATAAAAATCCAAGCTTCTAGGGAAGGAGGACAGTCAGGGGCTCTGTGATGGTGAGGAGGGGCTACTGACAGCAACCAGTGTTTCCTCTCCTAGAAGAAGCCCACATCATCTTTCTCACTCTGAGAGCAATTTATATTCATGACATTGATGGAAGACCAGGCAGGGACTGTGAGAATCTGCCTCTTACCCTGCTCCTTATAGAATTAGCCCTGGGATTCCCAAGCCCATGCTCCTTCCTACCTGGTCTGACCATTTACTCCTGGCCTCTACCCTCTGCTCCCCATTCCATTGGCTGCATGGCCACTGCCACCACCCCCTCCATGACAGCACCTTCTACTTTGGCTCCAGGAAGTCACTACTCTCTTGATGACATCATACCCCCAGCCTGCAGGTCAGTGATACAGAACCTCTTAGTCCCTTTCTGCCATTGCAAGTGTCACCATCTTGGGGTCCATCCTTGGCCATCTCTCCCCTTTCTCCATCAATTCCAATAACCCCATTGCCACCAGAATGGAACCTGTTTTATAACTTGTATTTATGAGACTATCTGCTCTCTCAACTCCACCCCACATAATTTTTGGGCACCTGTGACTCATTCAGATGTATCAAAGTGTTTAATGCAACATTTTTAATGTTTAATGTAACATTTTTATTGTTACATTAAAAATGTAACATATTTTAAATATATTAGTAGAATTGTGCAACTATCACCCTGATATAAATTATAGCATGTACAACACAATGGAAGAAACTCCATACCAATTAGTAGTCTTTCTCCATTACACCTCTCCATCCTATGGCAATCCCTAAGGTGCTTTCTGTTTGTATGGGTTTGACTGCTCTGGGAATTCCAAATAAATGGAATAAAATAAGTGTGATCTCTACTAAATGCCTTCTTTCAATTAGCATAATATTTTCAAGGTTCTTTCATGTACTTCCATATATATATATAGATGTATACAATAGGTACACATCTATTATAAATTAATATCCAATTTAATTTATAATAGATAAATAATATTCCATCATATATATGCTCTCATTTTTTTTTCATTCACCAGTTCATGGATATTTGCGTTGTTTCCAATTTTGGGCTATTACAAATAATGCATCTCTGCATAAGTGAGTACAACTTCTGGTTGGTATATGATATCAATTCTCTTGGGTGGATGAAAAGCAAAAGAAATGCAGGGTCATAGGCATCATTATACTTAAAATTTTGAGGAACTTGGAAACATCAATTTCCAAGAAAGAAAACACATCCCAAAAAGAATAAATCTGAATAGATCTACCCCAAGGCACCTACTATGCAGAATGTCAAATATCAGAGATAAAGAGGGATTCTGAAAACAGCAAGAGAAAAGCAACCCAAGCTCCCTGTTCTGGACCCCCCATTCCTTGCCCAGCATTTGTTTCTGCTCCTGGGAGGGATGCTCTGCACAGGGATCCTATGTCTTCTGAGAACCACTGAGGACATCCGTTTGCTGGACTGTGTGTTCAGGGGTTCCTCCCAGGCATGTGGAGTGGGTGGGCCTGGCTTCACTGACTGTGCATGGATCAGCCATGTGCTCCTGACTCTTGGCAGGCAGGCCTGGCTCTTCTCATGGGGCATCTGCAGGGCTCCCAGGCAAAGCAGGGAAAGGCAAACCCAACATGCAGGTCTTTGCTAAGTATCAGATTATTCTTGTTTGATTTTGGCCTATTTGACAAAGCAAGGCCCTTAAGCAAGGCTAGGGTCAACATGGGGCACTGTATCCATGTGTTGGACACAGGGATGAATGATGAGTTTGGAGCCCTGTGCTGCAAGAATCAGAGAGAGATTGTGTATGTGTGCTCATGTGTGTGTACATGTGGAGGTATGTGTATACATGTATATCTGGGAATGTAAACATGTGTGTGTAAACACCTGTCTCTGAATGTACTTGTGAGTAGGTGTATTATTGGAATATAAATGTGTGCACACAGGAATGTGCATGTGTGTGAGTTCTAGCCTGTGTGTACTAGGTATAACAGGATTTTGAGTGTGCACATGAAACATGTCCATGTATGTCTATGTGTGTTTTTTATGTGTGTGTGTGTACATGTGTTATCGGTATAGTAGATGCGTGTGGGCTTCAAGCCCCATGGTCCTGTGTGTGCACATGTTCTCTGTTGTAACATTCAAATCTGAGGAGGACAAGGGAGATGAGAGACCCCCTGAAAGCCTCTGGATTCACCATGACCTTGACTGTGTCAAAGCATCCAGCAGGCTCAAGAGAAGGGGCCCCTTGTATTTGCACAGATTCCAGTGTTTTGTCTACCTGAAGAGTGTGCTGGGCTGCTAAGGAAAATTCATTATGTCAAGAGATGGTATCACCTAAGTGAAGTGTTTCTAAAGATCAGTCTGAATTGAAGGGCACAGCCAGCTAACACTGGGGAGAGAAGCTGAAAGAAAAATGCCGTGGGAGCCCAACAGGAATCTTCCTGCAAGGTGGATACTGGCTTGCAGGGGGCGATAAAGACCCATTAACCACAGGTCTCAGAAACAGAGCAGGTGCAGTGGGTGCCTGCGAAGGGTTTCCTCTCAGGGGCAGAGCTCTGCCTTTTCAAAACATTGTCTAAAATAAGAATTTAATCATGACTCTTGATGGGTCTAATAATATTCTACTCCTTTGGAGTTTTTTCCTAACTGAGGAAGGCAATGTGAAGCACACAATAAAGGGAGATTTCTAAGACATACTGATGCCTTAGGAGTGAGGAGCTGGAGGAAACTGATGGTTTATTAATTCAGTAGGCTCAGGACTTGGGGAGACACACTGATCACCTGCTACTTGCCACATTTGTCTTGATGAGTCATGCTTCATTTTTCATGACTTTAATAATGTCAGTCCATTATCCGCTAACATCTGGACTCAACTTTCTGTTAGTTCACGTTCCTAAATTATTTCATACTCTCTATATTTTACAGTGAAAATAAAAGTCAGCCTCCAGAAGGCACTTTCCCATCTTCTCAGCATGAACTCCACCAACATCTCTTACTTCTCTCTCTGGTCATGGTGCTTACTTCATCCAGCATTTTCACCATTGCTAATCTACAAAAGAATCTCATTAAAATATTTTTCTAGCAATGGAAGAACTTTTATCATTGATATAAAGGCAGCAGCCAACAGAGGTCCTGAGGGGGAGGGAGAGTAAAGAATAAGCATAATGTGGGGGAATTTTTGGAACATTGGAATTGTCCCGCATGACATTGCAATGATTGATACAGGCTTTAGCCACTGGGCAATTTGATGTAATTGTGAATTCCAAAAATATTATTGGATTCTGCTTGTAAACTGATCTGTTAATCTGGGCATGATTAAGTTATGATTAGGGCATTGACTGGACCACATCAGTACGGTGTTGAGCCCCATCCCTTGGTGGGTGAGGGAAGAAAATACAAAAGGCATCACAAAGAACAGAGTTGCAGCAGTTTTGAGTAGCAGTTTTGATGTTGGCGTTTGATGTTCGAAAGAAGGCCCCAGGAGAAGAGAAGCGAGCCATTCACCTGATAGTCAACAGCTGGCCTTGTGGAGGAAAAAGAGGAGCTAAGCCTGGAGAGAAACACAGCCCCAGGAGGAGAGGAAAACAAGAAGCCTGAACCCTGGCAATCATCAGCAGCTGTCTTGCTCCAACAAGTGGCAATGGACTTTGGTGAGAGAAGAAACTTACACTTTATGGCCTGGTAACTGTGGACTTCTACCCCAAATAAATACCCTTTATAAAGAAGAACCAAACTCTGGTATATTGCATTACTGCCTCTTTGGCTGACTAATACACAGGCCATTGTATATTTTGTCATAACCTCCAAAATTATGCAGGACAGAGTGTAAAATATAATGTAAACTATAGGCCACATTTAGTAGCAATGCTTCAGTATGTGTTCAATTGTAACAAATGTACCACATTAATGAAAGAAGTTGTTAATGAGGGAAATTGTGGGAGGGGGAGGGGATAGGGCATATGGTAATCCCATATATTTTTTATGTAACATTTATATAATCTAAAGCTTCTTTAAAACTAAAAATAGAATAAAAAATATATACCTCTTTACCCTTTCTATTACAAAATAGTCATTTCAGTTGGTTCTTCTAAAAAAATGCATGAAAAAAAATCAAGTGATGGTGTCTGACCACAGCATTGCTTAATAATGCCCACAAGTGCAAAAGGCTAATTTCTACCTGGTGGCCTAATATATATATATATATACATATATATATATATATATATATATATTGAGGGTGAGCTGTCTCTAGCAACACATACACACCCACAGAAATATATGCACACCTCTTGGATTTTTTTCTCTGTTAACAAGAATTCATAACACTTTCCCTCTTAGTTCATCAGCTACTTAAACCCAGCACACCCAATTTAGGATCTGTGTAATCCTATGTGACCACCTGGTAAGTAATGGGCACACCTGGATCTGGATGGTGGATGCCATCCCTTCCCCTTGCCTTTCCCACAGCAGGTCAGCCCACATTTCCAGCTCTTAATGAGCAGTTCCTGATTTGTACTGTTAATCTTTCTTATCCTAGCTCTGTTGACTTTTCTGTTGCCTACATTCCAGCAAGGAGGATATTTTTAATGTAATTCACTTGACAATATTGAATAGACAGCTTGCGATATGCTGCATTCAAGGATGTGCTCCTGAAACTTTTTACATAACATAAAAGGGATCCTTAGAAACAACAGGATAAATTGGCAAATGTAGATTTTGCATCCCTGAGGCAGAGGGTATTGTCCTACCCCAGTCACAAATGTGTGACATGTCAAGGACAGGGCCAAAGTAGGTGCTGTGGTACAATTGTGGAGGTCAAAGGTAAGGGTTCACATAGGTTTCCACATTCTCACCCCTGGGGTGATGATATCACTAATGTCAGTGAACATAACAGGAAACATCTCAGCCCCTACTGTAAAATTTACAAATAAAGTTTCTGCTGTGATCCCCAATTTGTGCCTTATCAGACTGAAGCCCAGGGGTGAGGTCACATCCTGAGCATCACAGGGCAGGTGGGGAGGGAGCTTTGCTGGGCTCTCCACACTATTGACTTCTAGGCTGTCAGTCAAGATCCCAGATTCAGTGCCATGGGCCTCAGGAGGTCAGCTGTCAGGAGATTTTTCAATGGACCTGATCATTGTTCAGAGAGCTACCCTTTAGCCATTGGGAGCTCATCCCTTATGCAAACAATTCACTTATGCTACAATATTGATAAGGATCTGTATGTTATTTTCCTATGTGGGGACCCATTGTCCCTGAATTCAAAATTCACTGGCATTGTCAAGAAAGCAGGAATTGGGCTTTCCTGGGATCCCTGAATAATAGATTATTGGATGGATTTTTAGGGCTTCTTGAACAAAGCATCACAAATTGGATGGTTTAATGCAATATAAATATATTAAATTGTAGTTCTGCAGGCTAAAACTCTGATGTCTGTAGGGGAGAACCCTTCCACTCCTCCTCCTTGCCTCTGGTATTTTCCCTAAATCCTGGGCCTTTCAATTCCTAAAACAGTCATCACATGGTATCCTTTTTGAGTCTGTCTGTCTCCAGTTCTTTCCTTCTTAAAAGGACACAAATTATTTTGGATTAAGGCTCAATCTAATCCAGTTTGACTTTATCTTAACAACATCTTCAAAGAACCTATTTCAAAATAAAGTCACACTCACACTATTAGCATTAGAAAATGACCATGTGTTTTTGGGAGACAAAATTCAACCAAGAGCACTGATCTAACATATTGGTGTGTTGATGACACTCCACTGACTGTCTCTATTTGTAAATCAGAGGATGGTTTGTGTTCCTTAAAGTTTTACTTAAGGAGAGAGTCCTGAGGTGCAGGGTGTCCCTGCAGACTCAGCTAAGTACAGGGAATAAACAGGTTTAGGAACCTGCTAGGAGTGAGAAAATTAACTGCACATGCAATTGTCTTCAGCAATTTCAATTCAACAATAATGACTAAGGATACATTTTATAAAAGTCCTATTCTAAGAAGAAATATTCATGCACATTAAGTAAGTCAAATAAAGTTATTCTTAATTGTGTCATATTGGATTGGACACAGCTTGTCTGACTTCAATGTGTTAGATACATTTAGCTTCTGTTACAAAGTTTAGAATATCCAATAAAATCAGCTAAGAGAGCAGATAAGGGATCAGCAGATATATTGAGCAGATTACAGGCCATGTATTTGTGTTGGGTATTTGATAATTATGTGTCTTCATTAGAGTAGTGGCACACTGAAGAAATTTCCAAAGGCATCCTTGTTCCATGGCTGCATCCTCCTCCCTTACCAGCTTCTTCAGGAACTTTTCATGGCCTACATAAAGAAATCCCCTTACTTAGTGAAGTGGGACCAAGGAAGTGGACCGTGATCTCCTAGGGATCAACATGCATCTGCCTCACAGAGGAGCCCCAGAGACAGGGAAATCCCCTGGTCCCTTTGCCCTTTACATATAAAAGTTCTTCCCGCATGCAAATCACCACTTTCATCAACTGATGAAAACACAGCACACATGGACTTAATTCTAGGACAGCCTGAAACAGTAAAACATTGTCTGCAAATCATGGGCCTCATACAAAGGAACTTGAAACCGTTGTTGTTCTTCTTCTTTCTGGTGGCAGCTCCCAGAGGTAAGTGTCTCAAGATTCAGCCATGAAGGTAAAGTGGATGGTGCCTCTGAGCACAGGACTCACTGTTCTCCTTGTTCTCAGTTGTCCTGTCCCAGGTACACTGGCAGGAATCAGACCCAGGACTAGTGAAGCCCTCACAGTCCTTGTCCCTCACCTGCTCTGTCTCTGGAGTCTCCATCACAACCAGTCCTTACTGCTGGGGTTGGATCTGTCAGCCCCCAGGGATAGGGCTGCAGTGGTTATCAACAACATGCCATAATGTGGGTATAGCCTATACTCCAGCCCTCAAGAGCTGACTCTCCACCATGAGACAACATCCAAGAACCAGTTCTCTGTGCAGCTGAGCTCTGTGACTGCTGAGGACACAGCTGTGTATTACTGTGGAAGACCCAGTGAGGGAAAGTCAGTGTGAGCCCAGATACAAACCTTCCCTTCAGGAAAGGGCTGAGCTTCAGGGGGTGCTTGTGGCCCACCCAGAGTAGACTCAGTTTCAAGGAAGATTTGTGGAAATCACAGATTACTGTAATATACAAGGTTTCCCCTTCTTGCTTAAAAGCATTGAAACCCTAGGGATTCTCCACTACATATGTTCTATGTAATGCCATTATGTTTCCAAGTTTCAAATACAGAAAATATATTTGCAATGCTATTCTATATTATATGATATTTTGTTCAACACATATAAAATAGTTTTCTTCATTTTGTTCTTCTGGTTTGGACTAGAAGTATGAAAAAACTTTCATTCAACTAACACTGTGAAACTGTGCAATTAATCCTCAGGATCTAATTGTCCTGGCTGTTCCAAGGCAAAATAAAACAACAACAATAAAAACAATAATTGTGATAATAATAATAACAATAATATTGTTGAATTTACATTACTGCTTAGTCATCCTTAGGACAGATTTTTTTATGTCAGAATGATTGTATCTGAATTGAAAATTTAAGGCCCCACTTTCTTTTACCAGAGTGAGTGTGTTTATATATATGTCCCTCCTCTCCCAGGCTATTCAGTGTAATTGGTTCCCTAGCTTTGCTCCCCATCATAATGTTGAGCCACAAGTCATCATTGAAAAAGAGCAAAAAGAGGAGACAACCTGGCATGGCCCTGGGTACATCATCCAGGAAACTCATCTTGTTTTCTCCACCATGGGTAGGGCAGGCCTTATTAAAACTGCACATGATCCAATTGCAAAGCAGGCTGACCCTGAGAGGTGACCTCTCCTGATGGACTTGAAAAACCACCCACGTCTCACTCGTTGCAGATGCCTCATGGAGTCAGAGCCTGGTGATATGTCAGGAGCCCTGGAAGTTCTTCCTGAGCTTTCATGTCTAGGGAAGGTGCTGAACTGTCCTGAGAAATTAAAAAAAAAAAAAA
>JAQZBX010101436.1:0-11262 GCA_029593785.1 Cabassous unicinctus
TTAGTATAGCTACCCCTGCTCTTTTCTGGTTACTATTTACGTGGAGTATCTTTTTCCAACCTTTCACTTTCATCCAGTTTGTATCCCTGAGTCTAAGGTGAGTTTCTTGTAAGCAGCATATGGATGGCTGATGTTTTTTTATCCATTCTATCAGCCTGTATCTTTTGATTGGGGAGTTTAATCCATTCACATTCAATGATATTACTGTAAATGCGCTATTTACTTCCTCCATTTTATTCTTTGGTTTTCATATGTCATCTTGTTTTTGTCTCTCTTTTTACTCTTTTGGTTATCCTTTCTGCTATTCTTTCTTCTATACTCTCCTCCAAGCCTCTTCTCTCCTGTCTTTTTCTTTCAGGTTCTAAGGCTTCCTTTAATATTCCCTGCAAAGGTGGATTCTTTTTTGCAAACTCTCTTAGTTTCTGTTTGTTTGTGAATATTTTATACTCACCTTCATATTTGAAGGACAGTTTTTCTGGATAAAGAATTCTCAGCTGGCAGTTTTTCTCTTTCAGTTTCCTAATTGTATCATACCACTGTCTTCTCACCTCCATGGTTTCTGAAGAGAAATCTGCACTAAGTCTTACTGAATGTCCCTTGTATGTGATAGTTTGCTTCTCCCTTGCTGTCCTGAGAATTTTCTCTTTATCTTTGACATTTGACATTCTGAATAGTATGTGTCTTGGAGTAGGTCTATTTGGATTTATTTTGATTGGGGTACAGTGTGCTTCTTGGACATGTAAGATCATTTCTTTCATGAGAGTTGGGAAATTTTCAGCTATTATTTCCTCAAATTCTCTTAATTTCCATTTTCCCTTCTCTTCTCCTTCTGGAACTCCCATGACACATATCTTGTGTTCTGTGTTGTCATTCAACTCTCTAAGCCCCTGCTCAATTTTTTCCATTCTTTTCTCTCTTCAATTTTAGCTGTTCTGTCTTTGGTATCACTTATTCTTTCTTCTATCATTTCAAGTCTGCTATTGTATGTCTCCGTGTTTTTGATCTCACCTATTGTGTCGTTCATTCCCATGAGCTCTGTTACTTTTCTCTTTTTTTAAACTTTATTTTGTACATTTAACAATTGAAAATATAAACAATTAAAAACTAAAAAGCAAACACAGATGAATAAATATATACATTTCTCAATTAAATGTAATGGATACATATAAATTTTTTTTTAATCAAACAATATGTTACACAATATATTTGGTTCATAGTAATGCATTCATACAGTATTTGTCCTTTTGTGTCCTCCTTGCTTCCACTCATCTGTTACTTTTCTGTTCAGGATTTCAAATTCATCTTTGCACTCACTCAATGTCTTCTTGATGTCAATTATTTCTTTAACCATATTGTCTTTCAGCCCATTAATTTGATTTTGGAAATTTGTGCACATCTCATTGATTAGTTCTCTCAAATTCTGCATCTGTCCTGGGTCTTTGATATATTCCTTTTCTTAGGCCATGTCTTCTATTTTCTTAGTATGGCTTGTAACTTTTTGCTGATATCTAGGCATCTGATTAAGATGTCATTTACTTAGATGCTCAATTCCTTTCTCTTTTGTAGGGTTTTAGTGGTAGGAGCCTGTGTGTTACCACTGCTCTTTGATTCTTGGCTCGACCTGGATTGTTAGGATTGTCCTAGTCATTGCTCAAAACTGGGCACTGGACCCAGTAATTGGTTGTAGAGTCACTTCCTAGGGCCTTCGAGAGGGAGGCTACAGAGGCCGGAAAAAGCCTCTCCTACTTATTTTTAATTTTCTTCATGCATTTCTTTGGTCTGCCAGTAGATGGCACTCTTTGGCAGCTCTCAATTCAATGTCTGGTTGGAGTGTATTTGTTGCAACACAGACCAGATCAATGTGATAGAGCTTCCTGTCTGGAGGCTAGGAGCCTTGTAATTCAAACTTTTCTGAGACTGTTCTCCAGCCTTCTCTGGCAGTCCCCTCCCTTTTCCCGGGTTGGAAATATTTCCACTCTCCTCTGAGTCCTCAGCAATCAGTCTGTTAGTAGAGGAGGAGATTGGGAGGGTTGTATGTCTTTAGCCCCTTGCAGGCTCCCCAGGCAAACAATGGTGCAGCCCCACCTGGCCTGGAAGGGCTCGTGGGACACAGCAGACCAAATTTGTGGGTCAGAAGCTGAGTCAGCCTTAGGCTGTGTCCCTCTCTCTCCCCTTTCCTGGGGAGGTGAATCCCTGGAGTCCCCTTTGTCTGTAGCTACAGGCCCAGAGGCCCGAGAATTCTAGAGTGCCTCTAGGGTGGGGCATGGTGTCCAGCCTTTGCCTAGTGTCCTAAACCCTAGAAGATCTTTTTCTAGGCTGTTTCAGTCTGTCCTTTAGCTATTTTTCTGGAGGAGAAGAGAGACCCATGTCTTTCTAGTCTGCCATCTTCCAAAAGTTACTAAACTTTAATAGCACTAATTTTATCAATGTGGCTCTCTAGGCCCAATTAGAATTATCATGGAAACAAAAGAGAGAATATTAATGTTACTAAGTTTTTCTACTTTTCCAGCAGCTAAACTAATTCTATCAGCTTTCACTAGCTCACAGTCTTCCGGTGGCAGGGCTTTTGCGGAGTTGCTGCTGGTATGTTTTCCTTATCTCAGTTAACCCTTTAGCAGAATATTTTCTTACAAGCATGGTTTCATTGACAAGTGCCCTATTTAGCACTCCTGCTTGTGTGGGATGTTGTATCCGTGATTTAGCCTTCCTTCCCACAAGCAGTTTAACATGATTTAAATATTCTTTTATACTTTCTACATCTGAATTACTATCTCTTTCTTGTCTAGTTTCTCAGAGAGACCTGTCACTAAACGGAGATCCCATTCCAATTTTAATTTTTCCTCTAATTGCTGTGCCTTCACTACAGTGGCCGTTTATCTGTGCTCTCTCGTGAAGCAGTGAGAAGCGGCCATGCCACAGCGGTAGCCGGAGCACGTTGCTCCTTTTTCTTTTTATGTAATTCCTCATTTTTTTTTTTTTTTCCAGCTGAACAAGTCCCATGGGTGTATACAGGGCAGCACCCAAGTCTCTAACGGGCCCCCAATTATCTATGAGTTGAGCCAGCTCATACTACATAGAGGAATAGGGCCACCCCAGGATTTCCCCTGGCTGACTTCCCGTTACAGGGCAGGAGTTTCCCTGTAGAATTTGGGGTTACCCCCACTAACTTCCCAATACAGGGCAGGATTTCCCCTGCAGAATTCGGGGTTACCCCCCACTGACTTCCCAATACAGGGCAGGATTTCCCCTGCAGAATTCGGGGTTACCCCTGCTGACTTCCCAATAAAGGGTGGGATTTCCCCTGCAGAATTCCCTGTAGCGGACATGTTCTCCGCGGTGCTGCTACTGTGAGAAGTCTCTAGAATATCCTGCCGACTACACCAATTGTAAGCCCAGGAAGGTTGACGGAATGTTTCTATATTCCAAAGAAACCACGCGGGAGGCCAGCAGGAGTAGACAGGCCTTTGATACTTACAGGAACCCATGACGGCCTGTCGGGAGGTACCGCGCCACCTCTCAGGGGCTACAGGTTAATATAGGGACCTACAACGGAGGGGGAGTGCTAAGATAGCGAATAGCACATTTTTATGGCGTAGGTAATGGGTGTAATGTGAACAGGTACTGTTAATAATAAACTTGACTCTAGCCTACATGTGTAAATACAGGCTAGACATCCTGTCACCCATTTTACTGTCATTCCACCTGAGAGGATCAGGTTGCTGGCCACTTCAACCCCACCCTTCCCAGCAATCTACACAGATAAGTGGTGGGAGGGGGAAGCAGGCATTCCGTCTCCCCACGCACTGCTATTTTGGAAGCCTTTTCCAAATTATCTTATTAATTTATTTGTTACTGAGAGAAATAGAAACCTGTTTAAATATAATGTTCAAACCTGACATCTTTTAAGATTCTAATAAAACCCTTAAGGATATATTTAATTGCAAACTATTACAAAAGAATTTGTTCTTTCACCTTGTAAAAAGTGAGGTGCAAAAGTCGGTACATTTATGAAATTAACATTATCAATAATTTATATTTTAATTCACAATGGAAAAATATATTCCAAAACTGAAAACTCATAATACTTGTGTAAACTGTGGAAAAGTTTAAATGGGATGTTATTTTGCACATTTCATTCTGATCAGAATTTTTATCAAGGTGTTAAATTTTCTTTTAAAAAAATAAAAACTGGTTTGTCCTAAAATACTGTGCATAATCACAGTATTTATTTCCTAAGATTACTGCAAATGCATAGACTTATGTTTACTGCTAAGGGAAATATTGTTTATAAAATAATATTAAATCTGGTATTAACTGCCTATTTCAGGCACTCAATACTTGCAGAGATCTGTATTACATTTACGGATCTGAAGTTTTTAAAAATCACCCTTCTTGTTGAAAATAATATATTCTTAGGGTGGGAGAATTAATATTCCAATCAGCATGTAAGTATATTAAGGTGGTGGTAACAGTGATGCTAGGAAGATCATCTTGATTCCATTGAGAATCTGAAGTTTTTGTAAATTTACTAGAAAAATAGTTTTCTTCCAGTACGGCTGGTTTCATTGTTGTAAACAGTATCTTTCTAAAAGAGAAAAATGTGTTACTTAGGTATTTGGGAATTGTGTAAAAATTCTTAAAGACTTTTAAAGTGCTCACTGTATTCTATCCTAATACTGATCTGCATGATGAATTTGTTATAGTTTTAGTTATTCTTAGAAAAATGTAATGTTATGAGAACAACCGAAATCTCTTATTAGATACTGTTTTGCTCTGATGCTTCTCTAAAAGAACATGCAGTCAGCCCGTCTTCAACAAAAGGGACTTAAGGAAAAGCAAGGCAAGAGTCTGTAAGTTATGTTTTGTCTGTTGATTAACATAATCTTGGTAAAATTGTAAAAGTAAAATGAAACAAAACACATACGATGGTCTGTAGTCAACGATCTCTAGAAACAGCTTTACTTAAATTGCTCATGAGGAAATGAGAGCCTAGATTGTAAGCTCTTGCAGCTGTCGTATTATACCTGAGCTCTGATCTCTAACTTCTATTTCTCCGTCCTAAGATGCCTTACTCTCTGTGTATAACCTAGTAGCTCTCTAGAAGTTTTAAGGGCCCTTTTTAAGGACACCTGGGACTCAGCGCTAACGTTAAGCAGCTCTAGAGGTGCTGAAAAAGCTGCCTTAATTCTAAAAGACCACCTCGATTAAAGAAGCTAAAAAGAACCAGACTACAATTAAAAGACACATGGGGCTAATCTAAAGACTAAGGAGAATCAGGATACAAGGAAAGAGGTAATATTGTCGGTATTTTAAAACTTTAAGGACTATTGGGAGGAGGAGACCAGAAAGAGGAAATTTATTTTGTCAAGAAAATTATTTACATAATTTTGGAGCACTATCTAATTTAACCTGACTAGCAAATTTATTTAAACAGTATAGCTGACATGGAACCTAAAATAGTGAATGAGATTGTGATATTCTCTACAGAATTATTTTTAATACCCTGACGCATTTCAAAGTATTTTGGGCATGAGATAGAAAGATATTTGCAAAGTTCCCTAAAGGACTGGAAAAAATGTAGAAATATTAAACTTCCTACTAACTCTAGCAATCAATAGGAGCACCCAATTTATTGAAATGGTAGACCTCTGGAAGGTAAGCCTGTGGAAGAGAAACATGCTAGTAATCTGAGCCCCCAGTCTCAAGGCTTGCACTCATGAAACTTATTTGTGTAATGACCAAGCTAAACCCAACTATAATTAGAGCCCAAGAGTCACCTCTAGAGAACCTCTTTGTTATTCAAATGTGGCCTGCCTCTCTAAGCCAAACTCTCACTACTTTCCCAGCTATGTGGGACAGAACTTCCAGGGATAAAGTTTTCCTTGGCAACGTGGGACTTGACTTTCAGAGATTTTTCCTGGCAATGCAGAACTTGACAACTCCCAGGGATGGGCTTCCCTGACAATGTGGGGTTAGACCAAAAGGGGGAAAAGAGCTAGAACAGAATAAAGTTTTATTGGCTATGAGATTTCAAACAGAGTTGAGAGGTCATTCTGGAGGCTACTCTTACACAGGTTTCAGCCAGATGGTGCAAATTGCTGTAGTAGGCAAAGACCCCCCAAAGTACTCTGGACTATATCTAAGAAAAGCTATAAAGTTATTTCCCCAATATAACATGGTTATTTAAACCTGTAATTCTCAATTTGCATATTAAGTTTATTTTTCAGAAAGTCTCTGAATTATTCCTATGCCAGACAAGCCCTGGAACCCACACTTTGGTCAAAATGACAACCAGCTTTTCTCCTCTACCCCACAATGTGGATGCCCCTTTTCAGCATGAAGAAGCCAGAAAGATCCAATGTCCAGATTACCCCCAAGATTGGGAATTTTACAAAAGAGAGATGGAAGAGTTGCAATCGAGGGTTAAAATTAACAAATAATTATGATTAACTAAATCATTATATAGACATCTTTATATTGTAAAATAGCCAAAGGTTAATACCTGAAATTACCGAAGCTAGCTAGAGCAGTCTCAGCCCCCTTTCTGGTTACTCTGGACTTAACCTCACCCTTGTGTATGCTTACCTTTGTGATGGTAATTCTGGACTGACCTTACCCTTGTTTATAGATTAGGCTCACCCTCTGTGTATGCTTACTATTATGATGGTAATTCTAGAGTGAATTTACCTTTGTTAATGGATTAGGCTCACCATTGTATATGCTTTCTATTGGATGGTAAGCACTCCACCCACCTGTTTAATATCCATATGAAAAACCTTGTAACCACCCCTATCCCAGATCCTTGTGACTGATCCTGGTTTGCTACCATACCCCTCCCCCGACCCCTGGCCTGTTCAGCCCCTTAATGTTTATTAATGAAGGAACCTGTGCTCAGCTCCATCCTAATTATTCATTGGCACCCTGATGGTATAAAATATTAGACTTTCTGCAGATCAGGCAGGTAGTTTTGGGCAATGAGGCCACTTTCTCTCTTTGAAACCCCGGTGTCTCAGAAATTAGCTTTAAAGACACATTGGGGGAATTGGATGTGGCTCAAGCGATTGGGCTTCCGCCTACCACATGGAAGGTCCCGGGTTCAGTTCCTAGTGTGTCCTGGAGAAGGTGAGCTGGGCAGGCGCAGCGAGCTGACGCAACAAGATGATGCAACCAAGAGACACAAAGAGGAAAAACAATGAGAGACACAACAACCCGGAAGCTGAGGTGGCTCAGGTGAATGAGCGCCTCCCTCCCACATGGGAGGTCCCAGGTTTGGTTCCCGGTGCCTCCTAAAGAGAAGACGAGCAGACACAGGGAGCACACAGCAAATGGACACAGAGCAGACAGCGAGTGCAAACAACGAGGGGGTGGGGAATAAATAAATAAACCTTTAAAAAAAAAAAAAGACATTGGGAGAAAAGAACCCAATTTTGCTCAGTATCCTCAGTCTAAGACCTTTTGAATAGGTAGAACAGCATTCTCAACTGAAAAATACTTTTTCTGAGTGGAGAACCAAGCTGGTGAGAAAGTGATAGCAGGCAGCAGGGGTCCTGAGATCCTGAGGTTTCCATGTTGCTAGGGCCAAGGACTGTTATCCCAGGGGGGAGAGGATCTCATTTGAAAACAATTTCAGGTAGGGCTCAGATAATTATTTTACTCTGTAAAATGGCCTAATACATAATGTTCTGCTTTTGAATGCAGGCCCATGCTTTTCTTTAGTGGAAGGGCAGCTGGGTTACTTGACGTTTTTAACAGTTAATCAGAGACAGCCACTTCAAGTTGAAACCTACTGTTCAGAGTTGAAAAGCCTGGATACTCTCCCACAGTATATTATCTTAACACAAACTGACAATACAGGTCATTACAATAAACTTTAGAGGAAAAACTCTGCTTCTTCCAGGGCCTAGGGGGTGGGGGGAATGGGGACTTTTTTTCTTAATGGATACACAGTTTCTGTTTTGGGTGATGAAAAGATTTAGGTGATGGTAGCACAACATTGTAAATGTAACTAATGCCACTGAAATGTACATTTAAAAATGGTTAAAATGGCAAATTTTTTGTTATATATATGTTACCACAGTAAAAAATAAAAAACAAACAAACAATAACTATGCTTCACAAATGTTTTTAGGTCATTTTATATCATTCTTCCACATTCTGGGAGTTGGTTTGGGGTAATAAATGAGAACTGACAAGTACGGTGTACAGAAGCAGCTCGCGAAACAAGACGAGTGCCACCTACTGAGCTATGCTTACCTCCGCTCTCCCTGCCTCACCTACATCCTTGGGCCTACTCAGTAGAATAAAACTTTTTGGATTCTATATTACTAAGTTTAAAGCACTGACTATTCCAGCCTATTCAGGAAAAAGTAATAATAGAAGTTGACATTTAGTAAAATATATTTATTTTTTAATTTATAAATTAAATATTCATATTTACTATTTAGAAATTGTTTTCATAAAACTGAATATAGAAATCATCAGAAAATATCGGCATTTTTCTGTGATGGTTACCACCGTAAATAATAAAGTAGTAACACACTACCCTGAAAAGATGAGAAAGGGCAAGATTGTAAAATATTATAGCATTTCACTTTGAAACGTTATGTCATAAACAAAGCAGATCTATCCATCCACATGAAAGGTCTTAACAGAGGCAGAGAAGCAAGGCCATCACTGTATATTTTCATCCAATGTGATCCTCATGTGGGCTCTTATGTGAAAATGCAGGAGGGGTGGCCGGAAGAGGTGCCAAACGTTTCAACCACTAAGGGTTCTGGTGCCACACTGCGTTTAAGGTTGATATCGTTTATATTTTGTCAAAAATAATTATGATCCCATAGTAGGTGCTCAAATTATTTGCACAAGCAATTATCAGAAACATTTAACAATAGTCATCAAATTAATAACTTAGTTTTAATTTTTAACTTCAGCACCTATTTTTATAATAGTATAGTCATGTGTATATTTATGTATGTATTCTTATGTATATGTGTGTGTGTATATATATATGTAGTTTTCAAATGGCCAGATTTGTGTTCTTCATGATTCATGTTGAATCTAGATTATTTTGCATGCTCAGAAATAAGCTTTCTGAATCTCAGTTAATTGATAAACTGCCACACATGAAACCTTTAAGCTGTTGACATTTTGCATAGATTTACAAACGAGTCATAATGATATATTTACAGTTATGCTGGCCTATCAAATGGCGTAATATTTGCATACAGGTGGTGTTGACCTATGCCCTGCCGCTGAAAACCTGACGGTGAGTTTTCGGCAGTTCTAAACTTCGGGGAGAAGCCCAGCACTAGGAAGGGGGCAGACACACGTGCCCTGCGCCAGCCCTGGCGCAATCCCTCCTCTGTGCATGCGGTCTGGGTCTCCCGCCAGTCAAATCTTTGCCATGTGCTTGGACAGAGCCCTAACGCATCTCGACAGGCTCCTCGCCAGCCAGGAAGCAGGCTGTACTTGATTTCACAGAAGTCACTGGAAATCGATGACCAGGTCTGAAAGGCGCATGGCCGCGGTTAAAATCTGGTTTGAAATGGACACAGGTTTAAGGAAAAACAGTAATCCACCACCGAGCAGCAGCTCGAGCTGCTCCAGAAGTGCTGAGGGGAGGCGAACACACAGGGTCTGACGGCTGCTTTCTGCACGACTCGGGAGCTCCTGAAGCAACACAGTGGAGTTTCTTTGGTGCAGGAAGTGTATTAATTTTTCTAGGCAGTGAAGTGGAGGTCGCAGAGAAGAAGAAATTATACGGCTAGTAAGGCTGTGTGGAGATAGAAAGCGCCTCTGCTCCGTAACCTAAAAGGAGTCTAATAGCTTATTTGCTGCTAAGAGTTCGTTTAATGAGAGGGCAGGAAGTAAAAAAATTTAAGTAACCTTTCTCAGTGAAGTAGAATGTTCTTCTTTCAAAGCTATCCTGTTTTCACGCCTCTGCCAACTTAGAATACAAACCGTAATTATTTTTTCACTTGGTTACCCGTAACCTGTGTTCTTAAAAATCCAGGTGATGAAAAGTGGATGTCCATGTTCCTCTGGGAAAGTGTTTATAGGTTTATTTAACAAGGTGAAGTCTTGGGAAATTGTACTTTGGGGAAGTTCTGCAAGCAGAGTGCTGGGACTTGCTTCCAGGCGTGACCCAGAGCCGGGTCAGAGGCTGCCTACCTGGGTGAAGGAGCCGGCTTCCCGTGAGCAGGAGGCGGCGGCCTGCACTGCACATGCAGAACGAGCTGGGACGGTGGCCACGCTCACCCTGAGCGAAGCAGCTCAGTCACCCGCTCCACGGATGGACTCGTGACACAGCAACACCAGGAAACATTTCAAAAGCCTACAGACCCTTTCCAAGGCCCCTACATAAAACAGAACTAGGATTTTTAAGAAAATCTGCTAATAACCACTCATTGTATTATATATCTATCCATATTTTATTTATTCTGTGTTTCTTGTATCATACACAGCAGAAGGCACTTATCTTGCTGGGGCCAGGGGATGGGAAGACTCCCACCCGGGGGGCTTCCTGTGCCACGGCCCTTTTGCTTGGGGGCCACTCAGCGCACAAGGGAGGCAGGCGGCACGGGCAAGCAAGAGCTGGGTTCTGCTGCCTTTGTGTGCAAGTGCTCTGCTTTTCACAGGGCTCCTCGAATCTGCAAAACCACGTAGTTCTTAAGAAAAGGACCCAGAAGAGATTTGGATGGTGAAGGAAAACACAGCCATGTCTCAACTCCTCTGCTGGCGGGAAAATGTGACTCTAAACTTGCTTCTTTCCTGCCAGGCTTCCGTGGTTTTGCTTCCTCTTGCGGAGCTGCCGCTGGAGCTGGAGCTTGTTGGTGAAGAACAACTGTTTCCAGCCGATATCCTCTGCCAGGGCCCTCATATCGGGGGTGATGGTGTCACAGGCAGACTGGACTATCTGCTCCCACAGCTGGTCACACATGCACAACTATGGGCAGAAAAGTCAGAAGTGGGTTAAGGAAAAGGCATTCACTCGCTCCCAAGATCACTGTTGGACCCTGGCCGCCTGTGAGTGCACAAAACTCTACGTCTGTACAAAGACATGCCAGAGGGAAGCGGGTGTGGCTCAGTGGATAGAGCCCCCGTTTACCATATGGGAGGCCCGGGTTCGCGTCCCGAGGCCTCCTTGTGAGGGCACGCCGGCCTGAGCGGTGCGGTGGGCTGATGCAGCAACCTCACGGCAGGAAGCGGGTGTGGCGCAATGGATAGAGCACCCGTTTACCATATGAGAGGCCCCGGGTTCGC
>JAQZBX010101437.1:0-11258 GCA_029593785.1 Cabassous unicinctus
AAAGAAAAGAAAGAAGAAAGAGGAGAGGGTTTTTCATTGTCAATTACTGACATTTCATTAAAATTGTAAAACATTTGAATCCACGTGTTCAGAAAGAACAACTTATTCCAAGCTGGATATGTAAAAAGGAATCTATAAATGGTGTGTTGGTATTTGGTTTACCCTTCCAACCCATGTTTTACCCTTCTCCAGCCTGCTTAGTTTCCTGGAGCCTAAAGGTCTTGGGCTGCATCAAGGAGCTCAGTGTTCTTGGATTCTAGTAGGATTTTGGCCAAGAGCTGACCTTTCATGAAATCAGACAAAAGGAGATAAGGGTGGCCAGAGGTGTTTATTCTCAGATTTCTTTTTGTGGAGGTGGTATAATAAATAAATGAGGCATTGTTACATAAAGAGGGTATTTAATTAATACAGATATTATATCTATGACTCCTCTAAGACCCCTTAAAATCTCCACATCCTTGATGAATGAATTTTAGCTGTTCACAAGCCCAGTTGAAGCACATTACACTTGCATTAAATGTCTTCCTCTCACACCCTAGGTTTACCATGTGCTTGTGGAAAGTTTCTAATTTAAAGACAGAGCCAAAGTACAATAAAAAAATTGATAAAGGATATTTTATCAAATCCAATGGAAATATGCACTTCAGATAATAGAAGAAAAAAACTAATATCCCATAGTAAAAGACCTCTTCAGAAAACATAAAAAAGAGGAGAATCCTTCCAATGAGTGATGGTAAAACAGTAACTCAAGAAACTAGAGGGAGTTTTTAATATGTGAAAATTCTATATCAGAAATAAAATTGTGCCATAGAAATTTTGGAAGAAGAGTTGAGGCACATTCCTAAGTGTATGCTACATATTAGAGACATTGTAAATTGAAGAGAAAAGTTTGAAAAATAGTATTACTGATGGAAATAAAATTAATAAAATTCCAGAAAGAGGAAAGAAATAGGGTAGGGGGAAATTATAAAAATAAAATGAAATAAGATCATTCTTAAGAATGAAGGGAATGAATTTTTTAAAAAAGGATCGATGGGGAAAAATCACAACCGTAAGTTAAAAATAGTAGATAAAATCTTACACCATGCTATATACT
Organism: Cabassous unicinctus; assembly: GCA_029593785.1. Taxonomy (NCBI): domain Eukaryota; kingdom Metazoa; phylum Chordata; class Mammalia; order Cingulata; family Chlamyphoridae; genus Cabassous; species Cabassous unicinctus. The sequence continues at coordinate 1,097 of JAQZBX010101437.1, forward strand.
GGTAAAATTCCAAAGCACTATTAATAGAGAGACTCCTTTAATGTTATATGGTGACAAGGAGATAAAATAGTAGGGAAAATAGAACTAATGGTGAATTTTAGTGGGTTGAGCCTGCAGCACATGTAACTGACCTGGTGTTTGGAATGTGGAGAAGCATTCAATTTCTTAGCAGAATCACTTTCCTACCTAATGTCTTCACACAATCAAAACATCCATCTATGAAAAGGTGGATATCTTGCCTATCTGGAATGTGTGTTTGCTTGTTGATCATTCTGACACTCCAAATTGCAATATTATTATTCTGGTTTAAGAATTGTGTGTTTAAAACTAATTTCTCTCAAAAATTAAAGCTCAAAAAGAATCTGAACAAATAGTTAAACCCATGATCATATGGTAAGCATAACAAATAAATGAGGCATTGGTCAATAAAAATATATATATATTAGGTTTCACAATAACAAATATAGTCAGGAAATGTACTCCTCTCCCACTTGTTCCACTTTCTCTTTTTTCCAAGCCCATCAACCCCACAAACTCACAGCAGGAGTAGTACAATAGCTTTCTGTTCTCCATTCAACCAGCCTGACAGTCAGTTTTTGTCAGAGAATGGCCAAGTTCAAATATTAGTCAGACCCTACACTCTGCTACTCAAACAATCCAAAGTTATCCTCTCACTGATAGTACAAATTAAAACTACTTCCATGAATAGCAGTGTGTATTGATGCAAGCCTTTCCTCTCCCACTCATCACTTCCTTGGTTCTAACTTACCAGCTCCCCTGGGGCCACACTGTTCTCTGCTGGTCACATGGAAAAGCCCTTCCTCTGGGATGGGCTCCTTCTGGACCTCTGAAAGTCACACTTTCCCCAGGTAGGGTGTCTCTTCTCCTCATCACACCTCTGCCTCCCTTCAAAAGAAACATGTTGTTGAGAAACAATGACATTCACCCTTGCATCTGGACTTTATTTGCTGCATTGATTTTACTGAAGCAGTGCTAATGGAATCCACTTGTGAAATGAAGACTGAATAACTAGAAAGTAGAATTAATTATATTTCTTTGCAAAGATGGGCAAACCACTCACAAAATAAAAAGTGTGATATACTAATCCACTAATTATTCAGTAAGATTTTATTACTGATTGATACCGATAAAGAAATTCATTGTTGGTGTTGATAACCTATTTTCCCTTTGGAATCAACAGTTTGATAAATTATCATTTGGGGCAATATTCAAAACCATGGGAGAGCAGCAAAAGATAAAAATTGGTCAAGCCCATCAACTCCCTGGGACTGCCAACATAGATACTGATGAAGCCAGACTATATGGGCATCATATGAATTTTCAGAGAAATCAACACATTCTATGAACTCTATTGAAATGAAATTTTGCTATTTTCTTCTGCCCTTGTGATCAGCTCTTATTTCACTAGCCCTGATCCTCAGAAGACAGCTGGAACATTCCTGAACAAGGATGGAGGCACACTAGTAAGTCATTATTTTTAGATGAATATTAATTCTAGATTTAAAAGTAAATTTAGAGAGAAAACAGTGGTCAAATGTCCCTATTTAAAAAATAATGAAATATAATAAAGCAAAAAGGATCATATTATGCAATATGTTATTCAAAGTAATAATGCCACCTTTTCCATGGAATGAAATTAAATGGAAGAACATATTGCATTTGTGATCCTCAATTTAGATATTCCAAAAGGATTATTATTTTTAATATTCTTGGCAAAATAATAATATCTTGGCTCAGAAGTACATATATTGAATTAGGGGTGTTTCATTTAGCACAAGAAACTTAAAGTATATTCTGTGTTAAATGAAATAACAGTTAATGAAATGTAGATAGGAAAATTTAATTTAAAAATTTAAAATAATGATGTGTTTATAAAAACATACTATATTTTTAGCCCTAATATATTATTAGCAGGTAACTGAGTCAGGTAGAATTATCAAGAACCATTTCCTGAGGTAAATTTTGCTATTTTATTTTCCTCACAACAAAAGACAAAGACAAGTGTGGATAAGTTGGAAATATGTCTAAGTATGGCCATGAACATTTTTTTTTACTCAAGCACCCAGAGACACTGAGTGACCATTATGAAGAATTCATAATACCTTCTAACAAGAACATCAGCAGAGAGATATTAAATCAAATTTTATCATTAAAATATTGTTTAAATCATTCAGCCTATGTTTGCTTATTTGATTGGAACACATCCCCATTCTTACTTTTTTCTATTTAATATGATATTTGAATGCTTTTCATCTAATATAATAGAGGATATTAAATTAGAGTTATTTAATGAGTAATTATTTAATTTCACCACTATCCCAAATCCAATGACGAACATTTACTCTGTGACCTTTCCACTATCCACCACCATGGTGGAGAATGAGCATAATATTTAAAAGGAGGAGTTGAATGGGAGAATGTGGGAGGTCAAACTGTAAATTACATTCTTAAATATAAACTACATTTACAGGAATGTTAAAGAATAAAATCTGTAGAAAGATAAGACATAAGCATGTCACTACAAGAGGAATTGCCATCTGCAGTTTTTCTTCACATTGACACTAATTGATTTAGCTCCAATTCTTTGCCATGCCTTCTCACCTGCCACGATATTTGCATTACTCTTTTGGGATGGATAGAGGAACATGAAGATGTAGTGGCAGTGTGACTGGCATGAAATTTTTAAATATTTGCAATAATTCACATGTGTAGTTGATAATGCCATGCATTTTAATAGATGATGAAGGGTTTGTAGGGAAAACATAATTATTTAACTTATTATATGTGGGGAATGCCTAGGATATGAAATTTAAAAAGTAAATAATATAGTGAATATGAGGCTAAAAATTTAAGCTCATATATTTCATGCCTAAAGTAACCATGTTAGATGTCCTGTGGAACTCTAAGTATAAGATTATAAGTGTTAAATTACTTGGGTATGCTGAAGGAGAATAAAAAGCCAGCCATTTGAAAATTTTCTCATTAAAATTTTGAAATATGTGAACAGCTCTAAATTGAATGTTCTCTAAAGACAAGTAGGCTAATGAGTTTGCAGAGTATATGAGGAAGGTCAATAATGAATAGATTCATTTTTTAATTTTCAGAATTATGAACTTCCTAAATTATGAGCAGCTGTGTAGAAACTGTGGCTGTATTCATCATGTGACAGGATGTAGGAACAACCAGCCTATGGCACAGTTTAGAAGTTGTTGGGCAATTTCTATTTATCTAAAGTGTTAGAAAAGTTTTGCAAAATTCAGAAGAAAATTTTCTGTCATTCACAGAATATATTTTGAACAATATTTTAATGACAGATAGATGAGAACTGAAATTATATTGGTTAAATAAAACTACATTAACCAAGGAATGATTGATGACTATTAAAGTGAAGAGGATCTAGATGGAAGTTATATTTTAGTAATGTAATTGTGACACATTACCATATGTAGAGATGTGATTTTGTTGATGTTATATTTTTCTCTTTTAATTTATTGATTTTTTATCATATTATCCTTGCAGTAATGAAAAATAAAACAAGTGTGACTGAATTTATTCTCATAGGATTTACTACCAATAACAATATGTACATTTTGCATTCAGTGCTCTTCTCATTCATCTACTTGTGGGTCCTGATGGGAAATGGCCTCATTATCTTGATCACAACTTTAGACCAGCACCTCCACACCCACATGTACTTCTTCCTGAAGAACTTATCCTTCTTGGACATCTGGCTCATTTCAATCATTATACCCAAATCTATTGTCAACTCCTTGACCCACGATATTGCCATCTCATCCTTGGCTGTGTCACTCACGTGTTTCTGGTGATGTTATTGGGAGCTGCAGAGCTGTCCCTTCTCACATCCATGTCCTTTGACTGCTATGCTGCCATCTGCCATCCCCTGCACTATGAAGTCATCATGAGCATGGGCATGTGCATGCAGATGGTTCTTTGTCTTGGCAGGGTGGGTTTCTGACTGCTGTGATGCACACAGCTGGTACCTTCTCCTTATCCTTCTGTAAGTCTAATGTGATCCATCATTTCTTCTGCCACATACCCCAGTTATTAGCTATTTCTTTTTCAGTAAATATAATAAGAGAAATTTTGCCCATCCTTATTGGTGTGGTTTTAGATTGCTTCTGTTTTATTTTCATCACTGTTTCCTATATCTATATCTTCTACACTGTCAAGAACATTCCATCAACAGAAGGCCAGTCTAAAGCCTACTCCACTTGCCTTCCACACCTGGGGGTTGTTGTATCATTTCTCTCTACTGCATGCATTGGTTAATAAAACCAACTTCAATGTCCTCTTCTATTTTTGACCTTATAATTCTCTATGTTCTACACTATTGTACCCCCAACCCTGAATCCCATCATATATAGTCTAAGGAACAAGCTCATGAAGTTGGCTGTGGGCATGATGACAAAGGGAAAGCTCATCAAAAAGTAACAGGTAAAGACAACTAGACACTAGGCAGGGCAGAGAATCTCAGGCATTTAGAACCCTGTCAGTGGTCCTTACCTTGGAATATATGATAAGTTATCCCCCCAATGTATCAGAGTTACACTACTTTACACTGTTCTTACACATGGCTCTTATGCCTCTTTTATTTGAACCTATAATTAGCACTATACACATTAAATATGTGCCCAGAGACTGAAATCTTCTGGCTGTTCATATGCCGGTTGAGCCCTGAATCTCAGCAGAGCTGCAGCCAACACCTACTCTTCAGTTCATCAGGCTCATCCACAACAAATAACAAAAGGATGAGGATGGCAAGGCCCATCCCAAAACCAAAGAGTATCTACAACTGCAAGCAAGATAGTTCCATCCATCTGCCCCATGGGATCTAAGCACCTTCTCAATCAGAAACAGAGTGGGCATCACCATCCTAAAATCCTGAAGATTGGGGAAAGAACAAACACAAGGTGGGAATGCAAATATGGAGTAAAGCAGACTTGCTATTATTCTAGCAATGGAAGAACTTGAAATATTGATATAAAGACAGCTGTCACTAAAGGTTCTGAGGGGAGGGAGAGGGAAGAATATGTGTAACACGGGGCATTTTTGGGACACTGGAATTATTCTGCTTGACATTGCAATGATGGATACAGACCATTATACATTTTGTCAAAACCTATAAAATTGGGTGGTGCAAAGTGTAAACCATAATGTAAATGATACACCATGGTTAGTAGCAATGTTTCAATATATGTTCATCAACTGTAACAAATGTACCACATTAATAAAAGATGTTGTTAATGTAGGAGAAGTGTAGGAAGGGAAGGGAGTCGGGTATATGGAAATCCCCTATATTTTTATGTAAACTTTATGTAATTTAAAACTTCTTTAAAAATAAAATTTAAGAAAAGTTTTTTTTAAAAAGTAACAGATATCCCTCTTTTCTTTAAATGGCAAATATAATTTACAAATACACACCTATCATTTATTCAGTTTCTCTCCAAAATTTACAAGTAGAAATTTAAATGAAAAAAATAAAGAAGCAATTTATCCTTAGGAATTTTCATTCAGCAGAAAGCTTAAATAATTTCTTTTATTATTTAAGCTCTGAAATTCCTATAGTTAAGGAAACAAAAACTATTTCTTGAGTGGCACTCACAAGATGATTTCTAGCCACTTTTATGCAATATAAAGAAATATGTTTGCTTAGAAAGCATTATTGCACATTACAAAGTTATACCAAAAAGAAAACAAAGCTAATAAACAAAAAACTACTCCAGACTTCTATTCTCATGTTATTTCACCAATGCAAATTACTAAAACCTTGTGGAATCTTTTGACACATATTTATTTATTGCCTGTATTAGATGTCTTATTTATAGACCACTGTGGTGTATAAATTGCTTCAAAATTAAATGTGGAGATCTTGCTTAGCTCATTCTACTTATGACACAACCTTTCATTTTATATATTTTTCATTTAGGGATTTTTTTGAATGGAGAAATGGAAAATGAGTGTTAAATGAATTTTGCCAGAGAAAGTTATCAGAACCTAAGAGAATAGATGGACTATGATTAAAAGGTCATAATGAAATGAATTATTATTTGGGAGATACTTTATTTTTATCCCAACAAAACTATACTTCTCTGATATTTTATATACAAAATTAAACATATTTATAAGTATAAAATTTAAAAATCATATTTGTACTTTCTAAATAAAACTTTTCACATTTTTACTCTATTTTGACTATATTTAAGGTTTCTTCTTAATTATAAAAATTTTGTTTTGATGGCTTATGATTGACTTTTACTGCATATCTCATAACTTCCTCATTTATCTGCTATTATATACATGTTTTATTGTTGTATTATATTAAATAGTTTTTGAAATAAACATACAAATGTATGTAAATGTTTACTATCCTCAAACATTTGTACAATAAACTACAAGGTTTTCATTTACTGATTATATAATATTGTAAAATTATTCTACCAGAAAATTTCATACTGTTTAATATATTTTAGGTGCATAAAATATTTTAAAAATTAAGGTATACACAATATTCATGAGGATCTAGACCATTTAGATTCTGTTAATTAGATTCCAAATTCATGAAGCATTTTTCACATCTGGATAAAACATAGGGATTGTTGTAATTTACTGTTTTCACCATGCAAAGAACATGTTCATTTATTCTTTATTTTACTGTAGTCTAAATCATGTGTTCATATGTTTTGTTACCTTATATTTATATCATAAAATTTAGGGCTAAAATTAATGTGCTTTTAAATGGTTTAGATATTAATATCTACTTCATGTAAACATGGCCCATCACTAGTTGTCCCTTTAATTGATGTTTTGTTCTTTTTACTTAACTGAACTTAGTATGATATGATATAAAAGACTCAGTATGATATTCAAATTTGTATGGATTGCCCCATATTGTTCAGTCTGTAATTTTACTATGGTAAATAAAGTGGAGATACCTACCACCTTTAATCTTTTAAAAGAGGCATTCAGTGTTGTTGCAAGGATTACATCAGAAATGCATGTGCGTGCAATAGGCAATCAAAACTGCTGATGATCCTTAGTCAATTAATGTTCATTGAGAATATTTTGACTTTATACTGAATATGCTTATGCAGATTCTTTGTGGAAGCCTCTTTGCAATATGAACTCACATTTGCCAGGCACAATTCTCCCATAGCAAACAAAAAATACATGAACTTGGGGAACTTCTGAGCATCAAACACAGCCTTAGACAATTGAAGAAACAGGGTACCATCTGCTACCGGGGGGGAATTCCTTTGGCTGTGGTCACCATTTGCTGTGCTGAGGCTCAATGGAAACCTCTTGTCTCATTACCCACCTGGGCTTCTGGGCAGTGCCTAAACCCAAAACCAAATCATTCCCCACTTTTCCACAGAGAGTGCATGGTCTAAAAGGAGAGGATTCCTTCATTTCTTAAATTCCAAATCTCTACATTCTTTACACACTTGACATTGAGCATTTGTCTAGATTCCTATGCAGTTAAAGGAAAAAATTTAGACATAGTTGTCTCCCTATGTCTGTTTTTGGAATAAGAAAAGAGATAAGAGACAATAAAAGAAGCACTCCTTTACCAGCAAGTTTGCACCAAAGAATGTATGATTTATTAAAAATAAGACAGAAATTTAAAAAAAAAACAAGAACAAAAATCTAAAGGCATGATACTTTTGAAGGAATACAAATTATATTACAGTTCTAAAACAATTTTTAACTATGCATGTTTATTTTCATCCAGAATTGTGATAAACAAATGATTAAATTAAAACAGGCCATTCTGCTTTTATTATTCATAAAAAATTAGAAAGGTGAAAATAAAAATTCCCTTTTGTACTTGGGCACACAAAACTTAATCCAAATGCTTTGGCTTGTAAGTACTGGACACCTATTCATTGCAGGCTCTTAAAGATAAAATGTGTGTGTATATGTATTTTGTTCAAAAGACCAAAGAGTGTTATCAGATCTTAACTGTGAAAATGGTTGAGAATGGAGTTTGGTAGCTTCAATACTCTAACACTTTGGGAAGATATCTGATCTGGCTTCATATTTGTACCAATAGTTGTTGTAGTCATGTCCTTAAAAATTGTATATACCAAAGCATAACATTTTAACATAAAATATTGTTAATGTGATAAAATAGAAATTTAAGTGCAGTAAGAAGAGTACAAAAGGTGTAATATTTAAGTTAAAGTTACAAATTTAAATTTTGGATATATGTCATTACTTCAAAGATTCTGTGCTTGGAGAGAACCAGACACACAGGCTTGTTTTTCTGTCATTCTATCTAAGGTGAGACAACAGGGAGCCATTGGAAGTTGAGCTTAATCATCTGGGGACAGAGAATCCTGGAAGGCTAGAGGACTCAGCAAAAAGGGGAGGTGGGTAGAATATCCTCTTGAAATAAATTTCAAAAACAGGTTACTATGGGAAAAAGGAGGGAAAATGACCTTGGGCTTGGGTTGGAAAGCAATGTAGTCAATTGCCCTATCTCCAGAGTGAGACATGTAAGGTAGTAAAGAAAGCTCTGGTGAAGGAAGCCCTCTGCAGCTGAGGCAGGCTCTGAAGATGCTGGCAGATGGGAGGACTCAGGGAAAGCATTAGGACTCTGAGAGAGCTTGCTGATCAATTATCATAATTTAGAAAAGCCAATGAAGAACATTTTCAGTTATCATGAATGATAAAGAAACAGAATAGAAAAGTGAGCATGCAGAGCTCTGTAGAGATAGATATTTATAGCTTTTGTGCTTTGATAAGCTCCTCAAGACAGGTGGATGTGGTGAAGCTTGTAGAGGGTGGTTTTTGCACAGCAGGTAATTCTCCAGAGGCTGCCTCACTTTTGGCTTTGCTGTAGGAGTGAGAGAAGCATAATGTTCATATTAAATGGATCACCAGTCCTTCCCTTCAACTGCATACATGAGCCATTTGGGTCCCCCCTCAGGTTCCCTCTTTCTCTCACACTCACTTTTACAAATCCACATGACTCCAGCTTCAAAATATACATAGAACCTGACAGTGTAATGCATTTCCACTTCTAACAGCATTCAAACCTAAGCCACTGTTAAAAGCCAAATTTCTTCTAGTTGCCTAAAAAGAACCTCAAATTCTGACCCTCCCCCCTCCCCTGATCTCCCCTTAGACATCATGTCCATATTCTCTGGAGACTTTCTAGGTATCCCTTTGCTATTTGAAGGCTCTGTAATTAGTACACTCACACATCCATCAGAAAATACTGGGGCTTTTACTTCAGTCTGTTAGATAACCAGGAATGGGATTACTGGCATTAGAATTATATTTCTTTGCATTGTTGAAATAAAACAAAACACACAGTAAATACTATTATTTCATAAAAATAACAAAAATGTGAACAAGTGCCATTTTTCCCATATCTGTAATAGCAATTAGTGACAGTTTATTTCAAAATTTTCCTGTGTCATAGTATTAAATAGTCCCATTGTTAATTAATTTTGATGTTCCTGTACACTGACTTTTAATTTTTAGTTGGAAAGCTTGTATCCTCTGTGAATTGTACATTCCTGTGTATGTTGAAGATATTTCTATTTCATAGAGTTGTTTTATATTGGTTTTCCTGTCCATTTGTAAGGAATCTTTATTTAGGATTGATATTAATACTTTCCCATCATAAGTGTTACAATCTTTCCCCAATTTCTTTGATTACACTTATTTAATAAAAATTTAAAATTTACATTAGTAAACCATTTAATATGAATTACATGAGAAGAAGATTTCTGTCTGTGTATTTTCCTGACAACTGAATTTATCCCAATACTATGTAATTAAATTCTTACATTGTCTATGAATTGATATTTTGTGTTCTATTAAATCAACATATAAATCAATAACGATTTTTGAGCTTTCTTATGTTTCTATTATATTTTTCATATCATTTAAAATTTCCTAATTTGATTTTTAAAATGTTTTTTAATATATTTTGCCTAATAAAATAATCCTTTCTTTATGTTTTGTTCTTTGTCTCATTTCTTCCGTTGTATCCAAGACCATTTTCAAATCCTTGACTCACAGCAATGCCATCTAATTCCATCTAATTTCCCAGGTCTCTCTGGTGTCTTTTTCAGTAGCTCCTGATCTGTACCTCCTCATGCCAATGTTC
>JAQZBX010101438.1:0-11262 GCA_029593785.1 Cabassous unicinctus
AGTGTCAGGCGAGAAAGACAGCATGCTCCAGGATCTAACAATTCTCTACATGTCCTTATTTACTCTTCTGGGTCTGCCCTAAGGTTTGCGGCTGGCTGATGGGGCTTTGTTTTGGGCTGGGGTCCCAGTCTGCTCCAGGTGCTTGGGACCACCAGCTCCCAGGGAATGGTCTTCTCATGGCACATAGCAGAAGCACAGGAGGCCAAAACAATCCATGCAGACACATTAAAGCCTCTTCCCGCATCACATCTGCTAACATTTCATTGGTCCAAGTCAGTAGCATGGCCAAGCCCAACTTTCATGGGACAGGGATGTCATGCTCGCCTGCTCTATTTGGGAGGCACTGCAAACTCACACGGCAGACCATGAGAATGTATTATATTTCAGAGAGGGAACAATTATCTTCCAAGGACCCACCATCCTCAATGAAGCTTGCTACCTCTCTATTAGGGGGTAGGGATATTTTAAATGCTTAGCTTGTCTCTTCTATGTCATAGATACCTTTTATCAAAGACATTGATGATCTTGATGCCAAAGAGTTTTCACAATGGGATGTTTTTAGTGAGGGGACCCCCACACTTCAGCTCTCAGGCAGCCGAGTATGCTGCCCGTGGCTAACACATCTGCGGAAGCGGGGCTTGGACTAGGCTGGAAACCTCCAGGCTCCTTTGATAAGGACCTCTTAAGGAATGCGAACCAATAAGTGGCATAAATTATTCACCACAAGGAAGATTCTCAGAAATGGACAACAGGCTGGAGAGATCGCCAGCCAAGTTTGCATTCCTTTCAGTGTCTGGACCTCTGCTCACCTCCTGAATGGCTGGGCCTCTCTAACTATTAAAAATTCAGATTTCAGGAAGAAGTAAACTGTGCAGAGATCTCCACATCACCCCGTGCCTCCTTTTCAGTCGTGATTAACTGGTCTATGGGCGCCTCTTCCGCAGGGTCCGAGGGCTGGGTGTGAGGATGAAGTCTTGCTCAGGATCTCCTTGCCACGTGAGGACTAGCAGCCTGCCTCTGGGGTGTGATCTCAGGGCTGTTGAAAAGGCCTACCCTCTACTCAAAAAGGTATTTCCTACTGATCGGTGGATACAATCAGAAACTCCATCTCTAAAAACCATTCTGAGGGCTTTGCTTGTCCAGAAGGCCCCTTTCAGAATGCAAAAACTCAAGAGAGGTGGGAAGGTTTTTATCAAGCACCTTTCATGTATATGCATCCTCATCCACAAGGTAAATAATGCTTTAAAATTTTATTGGATTTTTTTTAAAAATTAATACATCACAGAAATATGTAACAATAAAAGAGAAAAGCAAACAAACAAACAAACCAAAAAAACCCCCCAAAAGTAATAGTCTTGTATTCTAGTCCATCAGAGACAAACACTGGTGATGGTGTGGGGTATATGCCTCCAGATTTTTCTCTATGCTGACCCTGACATCTATTAACCATCTTACTTGACCTATCAGCAGCATTTGACAGGGTTGACTACTCTGGGTTGTCCTTTTGGCTTCTGAGATGGCATCTCTCATTCAGGGCTTTCCGCCTACCTAGCCTGCCTCAATTCAGTGGCTTCTGCAGGTTTCTCCTCTGCCAGGCCCTTTAATGTTGGCATTTCTTAGGGCTCAGACATGGACCTTTCTTTCTGTTCACTCTCTACTCATTGAAAGTCTTGTTCTCTCCCTTACCATCTGCATGACAATAACTTCCATATGTGGCCCTCCAGCCTTGCTCTCTTGGGAGTCCGACTTAAAAATCCACTGCCTCCTTCACATTGTCACTTGTACGTCTGTCTTAGCTTGCCGGGCTGCTATGACAAATACCACATACTGGTTGGCTTAAACAACAAGAATCGATTGGTTCACAGTTTTAGATGGGTAGTGTTCTGGGGATGGCAGTCCCCCGTCACGTGGCGATGTCCTTGGTCTCCTATGGCTTTCTCTGACTTCTCTGTATTCTGACGTCACTGGGTCCAAATTTCCACCCTTTATGTGGCCTCCAGTAATATGGATTGAAGTCCACTCTGATTCAATTTGGCTACACTTTAACTAATAATAACTTCTTCAAAAAGTCCTCTTTACAAATGGGTTCATAACCATGGGAACATGGATTAAGATTAAGAATCTTTCTTTTGTGGGGTACACGATTCAATCCCCATCAATGTCTAACAAGGAACCCCAAATTACCTTGAACAAAACTGATCACTCTCCCAAAATCTACTGCTTCTCCATCTCAAGAAATGGAACATCCATCTCTTCAATTGCTATCTACTGCAGTCCTCCTCCTCACCTCCCTCATCCAGTCAACTCCAGCTGCAAAATAGTCTACATTAAATAAAATCTAAGATGCATCACTGCAATACTTTTACAATCTTGCCAGAAAGTGTTAATGGAGTGTCTTCATGCAACTACCTCACAGTTGTTTCATGATTGATAGCAATTGAAAGATTCTATCAGTTGAAGGATATGCCCTGATTTCAGAGAAGTATATATGTGACAAAATGGGGACCTTATTATCAATGAAATACAGAATCTTAAATCCATCTATTTCTTTCCATCTTGGCCATCAGTATTCTAGCGTATGCCTTCTTCCACCTGGGCTTCTATTTCTTTCTCTACTCCTCACACTTAGCCCTCGTGAGGGTGAATTTCATGTGTCAACTTGCATAGATTATGGTGTCCACTTGTTTGTGAAGCGCTGGCCTGCTTGTTACTGAGGGTATGTTATAGATGGGATTTGCACCTATAAGCAGTTGATTACGTCTATACCCAACAAAGGAGACTGCCCTCAGCAATGTGGGGCGTCCCCTCATGCAATCAGTTAGAGGTCTTACAGGCCAGAACTGAGGATTTCAGAAGCCAGAAGAGGAATTCCTGCCTCAGCTTCAGCATTGACTCTGGCCAAAATTTCCAGCCAGACAGCTTCCCCTGGTGAATTTGGACTAAGGTCTTCAGCATCACCTTTATCAGAGTTTCCAGCTTGAGGTTGAAGCCATCTGAACAGAATTCAGACTTGCCTGACCCTATGGTCATGTGAGCCAATTCCTTATAATAAATCACACACTCACATCCCTATACACAAATATCCTGTGGCTTCTGTTTCTCTAGAGAACCCTGACTAATATACCCTTCCCCAAACCCCAGTCCCTCAAGGTATTGCCACCCAGCTGGAGTAGTAATTGAGTCTTCAAAACTGTATCATGCGGGGAAGTGGATGTGGCTCAGGCGACTGGGTTTCTGCCTACCACATGGGAGGTCACTGGTTCGGATCCCAGTGCCTCTTAAAGAAGATAGCGGGCTGGCGCGGCAAGCTGACACAACAAAAGACACAAGAAGACGGAACATAATGAGAGACACAACAAAGTGGGGAGCAGAGGTTCCCCGGGCCTCCTAAAGAAGACAGCAAGCTGACACCGCAAGAGACGTGGGGAGGAAAAACAATGAAAGACACAACAAAGCAGGGAGTAGAGGTGGCTCAAGCGATTAGGCACCTCCCTCCCACATCGGAGGTCCCGGGTTCAGCTCCTGGTGCCTACTAAAAAGAAACGAGGAAGACAAACAGACATAGCAAGTGCAAACAACAAGGGGGTGGGGAGAAATGAATAAATAAAATAAATCTTTTAAAAAACAAACCAAAAAACCTGTATCATGCGGAGTGGGTGTAGCTCAGTGGTTGAGCACCTGCCTTTCCCACACAATCTCATAGCTCTGGACTATCTAGAGCATTGGTGAGGTAGCGGGTCCTCAAGAGTGCTCTGCTTCAGTCTCTGGGTTTCCTTCCATGCTGTGGACACATTCTGCAAATTTTATAAGGCACATTTCTATTTGACTAAGGGAATCATTCCAAACTTTTCTTCAACTGAAGTTAATTAACTTCTATTCCAAGTCAGCAAGAAATTCCTGACAAATTGAAGTTTAACATCCTGTCACCCTATACAATATATACATTGATCACACCAGACTCTTTTTAGTTGACATTTCTTTCCTTTACTGTGAGGGATTCAACAACTTCTCCTCCCTTCAGTTAAATTGTCTACCATATAGTGTCACCCTTCATAGCTCCAACAATGCACAAAGCACAACTGAACTGACAAAATGTGAATAGCTGTGACCAGGTTTGTACACATGGGCAGGGACAACTAAGTCTCAACTGCTGTCCAGCTGGTGGATATTATAAGATGCATCCCAGTTTTGGAGATGTAGTAAGTGCTAGAGATAGAAAGATAAATAAAACAGAGTCCCCACCCTCAGGGAGTTTAGTCTAATGGGGAAGACAAATATTAAGTAAGTATGCATAGAAAATCGATTACATAATTACAAGAGCACAGAGTCTCCTGACACACAGGAGGCATTTAATGAATTTTTGCTGACCTGGTTTGCAAAGAAGTATAGGATGCTATAATAGCAAAAAATAAGCCGTGTAGTTCTTGGGATGCCTCTTCAGCTGTCATGACCTGGACCAAAATAACAAAAATCAGATAGAATGCTATTCCCCTCTCACGTAACTGTGAGTCTGGTAAGTGGTCCAGGGCTGGCAGAGTGGCTCTGCTCCACGGAAGCCAGCCTCGTCCTGCTCTGCCAACCTCAGTAAGCTGGCTTACCCAGCGGGAAGAGGAAAGAGGAAGGGAAGGGCATGCTTCTTTCCTCCTAAAGGCAGGGCCCAGAAACTGCACATATTACTTTTTCTCACATCCTATTTGCCAGGATCTGTTCACATGGCTGCATCTGGCTGCAAAGGAGGCTGGGAAGTATAGTCTTTAATTACATTAAGCCAAGTGCCCCACTAAATCTTCCATGACCAGGGAAGAACTGATACTGGGGTGGGGGAGGGGGATGGGGGGCGGAAAGTAGCAGCCTCTGCACAGGGAGCCTTGATGTAATTTTTATGAGGGGGTTAAGAGAAGGCTCCATTGAGGAAGAGAGTTCAAACTGGAATCTGAAGAATTAGGAGTAGATCACTATTCAGGGGATGGAAGGCAAAAGGAAAGAGTGAGACAGAGGAAAAAGCATGCGCAAATGTCCTGTGGTTCTGTTGGTTCTGTTGGTTCCTCTCCCAGGTGTCTGCTCTGACTTTTCCTCCAGAATCCTCCCAGTGTTTATTTGGGCAAGAAGGAAAAAGGGTGTTAATGCTTTGGGAGAACAAAAAGAAAGCTCTGGAGCTCAGAGACTGAGAAGAGATGGTGCGAGTTGAGGCTGGAGAAGCCAGCAAAGCCAGACCATGTGGCACCTTATCCAAATTCACTGCCCCAGTGAGTGCTAGAGGTAGGCTTTCAACTGAGGTCTAAGTAGCTTCCACGCCACACTCTCTCTACCTTTCCACATTTGGTGGTTTGGCTCATTAAGTCAGTAGCAATGATTCATGTTCAGATTGGGGACCTGGCACTGGTAGCCTTTGAAGATTCCTCGGGTGACTATGCTGAGCAGCCAGAGATGAGAACCACTGAGCTAGAGGGAAGCAGTTGGGGTCCTTGGCTCGATCACCACCTGCTAATAATTGCTAGCGTGTCTGAGTACGTGTTAGATACCAGGCACTGGGCTAGGCATTTTACATGTGAGACCTAATTTTCTATCTTATAATAGCTTTATGAGGGAGGTACTGTCATTCCTGTTTTATAGGTGAAGAAACTGAGGCTCAGAGAGGTTAAGTAATTTGGCCAGTAAGAGGCAGAGCCACGCACCAGGGAGATTGCCGAGAAACCCTGCTCCTTTCTGAACTCCCAACACCCTGCTCATTCCGGGCTGCACAGTCCCTCCCTTGGTCTGACTCTCCTATCTGAGGGATCTTCTTGTACCAAGAAGTCAGTTGGTCCCAAACCAAGACTTTCTAGTAAGCTCTGGTCTTCCAGCTGTGTGCCCTATTAATAGCGGCATTTTAATGGTCCCGAATGAAAGCAACAGCCAGGCCCAGAATCAAATTGGCTGATAATTTGGTTTCTCTCCCAGGCCCCTGCTCTGACTTTTCCTCCAGAATCCTCCCAGTGTTTATTTGGGAGAAGGCGAAAAGCGCTTTGATCCCATTTGAGCTTTGTGGCTGTGTCTGGCTAGCAGTGGTGATTGTCTCAGGCCTGGTCCAGGGCCAGTGCTGGGCTGCTTCAAGGCCCTGCACCTCCCTGGGCCTCCCCAGGAGAAAGCATTGGCCTTGGCCTCAGTTGTCACCCGGCGCCTGCTACTACTTATGTCTTCCCGCTTCCATCAGCTGGGAAGAGAACCAGGCTGCAAAAGACAGGCTCCTCTCGACCACTGATAAGGTGGAAACCCAGAGAGCCTACACCACACTGACTGAACAGGAAGACTTAATTTTTATCCCAAAACCAACCCAAACAAGTCTAAACCAATCAGCCAAACAAAGACCCAGAAGGCTGCAGTGTGTAATGGAAACAAAAGACCTGATGTCCAAGGCCAGAGCTGTGTGACCTTGGGCAAATTGCTCAAGCTCTCTGAACCCTGTTTCCTCCTCTGTAAAATAATGGTGATGACACCCATCTCATAAGCTTGCCTTTGCTTGCTGAGCACAAAGTCAGTCCAAATACATTATTGTTATCCATTTATTTTGCCATTTGTGCCAGCAGGGTGGTCAACATTCACTGTATATTTGTTGGTTGAGTTGGGTCTCAGAATTGTCCTAAGAGGAGGTATGGGTTCTGCTACAGTAGAGTTAAAAGAAGCTTTGTGAGTAAACTCATAGAGTCAGAATCCAAAATATAGGTTACTAGGGGACAGGCTGGGCATAGAGAATGGGAAGTTCAAGCTTAAAATGGACAAGGTTCTTATTTGGAATGATGGAAATGTTTCGGTAATGCATGGTGGTGATGGTAGCACAACATTACATGTTTGAAATGTAATATATATCTGAATGAGATTAAAAGGAGAAATATTAGATTGTATATACAGTAACAGAATACACTATTTAAAAAATCTGTGCAGACTTGGTGGAAAGGTTGTCCATGGATCTTTGGAGCTGAGTGGAGATGGCGAGGACACATCATGGTGTTTGTAACTAGCAGTGCTAAAATATGGGTATGACAGTGGTTGAGGGGGAGAGTGTGGGGTCGTGTATATTGCTGGAAGGAAGGCTAGAGAATGTAGCAGGGGACTGTATAGCATGGCGAGGCTTCATGTGAAATATGAGTGTGGGTGATATTGCAGATATAAAACTGTTTTTCTTTGAAACTGAACAAATGTACTTTAATATTGCAGCATGTTGATGTCAGGCAAAAATACAACCAGAGCAAAATATGGACAGTAGTGTATAGTGATATATTGATGATCTTCTATTAAAGGAAAAAAAAAAGAAGGAAATGTGCTGAGTTAAAGAGACTGGACAGAAGGTGATGCATGTTTGTTTGACTTCATCTATACAAAATATAAATACAAATGAATTAGGGAGACAAAGGTAGAGTAGCAGCTATGTATGGCAGGGGAGGCATAGAGAGATTGAGGGGTGATTATTAAGGGTAGAGCTTTTTTGTTTGTCTGTTTTTTGCTGTTATTATTATTATTATTATTGTAATGGTGAAAATGCTCTAGTAATGATTGAAGTGATGAATGCACAACTATGTGATTATACCAAATACCATTGATTGCACACTTTGGATGGATTGTATGCTTTATTAATGTGTATCATAAAATTGATTTAAAAAAATCCATGGAACTACACTACACAAACAGGGCACCCTAAGTTAACCATGGACTTTAATTAATAGTACAATTATAAAAATTTGCTATCATCATTTATAACAAATGTTCCAAGGTGTTGGTGGTGGGGTGGTGAATAGAAATCCTGTATTTTATGCTTGATTGTTCTGTAAACCTGCAGCTTCTCTAATAAAAAATTAAACAAAGAGGCTTTGTGGATAGCCTGAGAACCGTTATACCATTTTAATAATTTAGGTTACAAATGAACAATATATTACCATTATCAGTACTAGCCATAGCTACCATTTATTGAGCATGTATTGGGTGTCAGGAGGCATGCTTATGCTTTACATGCATTATCTCATTCATCTTCACAATAAGTGGGGTACTAAGTGTACCAGTCAGGGTTCAATAGAACAAATAATCTCTGGCTATTTTAAGCGGGAAGGGATTTAATATGGGGTATTGGAAGGGCCAGAGGAGCAGGTTCTAGGCTGGCCTCCAGGAATGACATCGAGAACACCACAAAACTGATGCTCCAGGGGAACTACTACCACTGAGGCTGCCACTGGAAACACTGAGATCTGGGCATCAGGAGGCTGGAGGCTGGATGCCATCACCCTTGCAATTCCTTCTCAGCACTCAGGAAGCTGGGCATGCACTGGAACACTGTTTTGCAGAAATACTTCATCTCTGTGACCCCACTTGCCAGCAGAGAAACATCCAACTGGGACAGGAAAAAGACCTTGACCACACTTCTGCTCTCCAAATATTACTGGAGTATATCTGCTTTGCATTCCAGAGGCTTTGTACCTGGAATCTAATCCAATTTATATCCAGAACCCTAACAGCAAAGGAGACTGGGAAACATGGTTTTTAACTTCCCAGCCTCAGCTAGAAAAAGAGTGGTATGCATGTTGAATGGGTCAGTAGTGGCTTTGAGAAGAGGACAGGCCATCTTTGCCCTGCAGCTGGATGGGTAAATCAGTCTGATGGCCAGGGGAAGGCAGGCATTGAACACCTGATTTTAATTTCAAGTTCACATCCCTGTCTCAAGTCCAACTTTACCAGCAATAATGCTGATGTGGTGTCCCTCTCTGATATGTGTTGTCTAATTCCCAATTGGTGTGGCGTCCACAGGATAGAAGGAGTGGGAAGCTTCAAACATTAACATTCTAGAATAATAAAAATTACCGCCACCACAATAACAAGAACTGCACCCCTTGAATGTGTATAGTGTTTTAGAGTTTCCAAAGCACTTCCACGTACATTTTATCTTTTGACTTTCCTCACTCTGCCCTCCATCATCCAGGATAACCAATTACAGGCTCTAAGAAGTCACCTCTAAAAGGAGATGGAGTCAAGGCACTTGCCAAACGCTGAGACCTGAGTCTCCATCAGCAAGCGGGAGGATTTCACCTGCAGTCTCAGGATGTCCTCTCTTGGTGTGGCTATGGTGAGTTGTGCCCTCAAACTCAACTCTCCTCTTCTTTCTGGGAAATAGCCTTTTGTAGAGGCTGCAGTTTCCAGGTGACTTTATGGCTGGGCAAGGCTGTGACAAAGTTCTCACCAACTGAATGTGAGCAGAAGTGATGTGTGCAACTTCTACCTCACTGGCTTAAAAGAAAATTGATTGCCCTGGACTTCCTCTCTTCTCCCTTTCCTTGAGCTAGAACAGAAGTGTGCCTCCGATTTCAGTTTTAACCCTGCAGAGGAGGACATTGTCTTGGGCCAGTGATTCTCAAATGTTAGTGGGCTTCAGAATCCCCTAGAGGACTTGGTGAAACTGACACTGCTGGGTTTGCCCCAGAGTTTTGAATTCAGGTCTGGGTGGCGCCCAAGAATTTCCATTTCCAACAAGTTCTCAGATAACTCTCATGCTGCTGGTCCAGGGACCATACTGTGAAAACGACTGCCCTAGGGGATGGTGGAGCAACAAGTTGGCAAGACCCCAGGTTCCTAAATGAATGGACGGAGGAGAGCTGCCCCAGTAACTTGAACCTCCTGTTTCTGGACTGTTATGTGAGAGGTAAATAAACTTCCACTTTCTTAAAGCCACTATATGTGTATATATGTTTTTTGGACCTCTTTGTTAAAGGAATTTTGCCTTTACCCTAACTAGAACCTGGGTGATTGCCCAGGCAGGGAATAATCCATAGGCACTTTTAAAATCATGCCTTAAGTTCTGATCCTTCTCTCTGGTTTGTTCTGCATGGCCATGGCCATCTTTTACTGAAAGAGTTGTCCTTTGCTCACAGCCCCTACTTTGTGGACAGCAGGCCACATACCCCCATCCCAGGGCAAAGTGATGGACCAGAGGTGCCCACCTAACCCAAGAGATGCCCATATGGAGCATCTTTAGATACTTTGGAATACTACTCAGCAATAAAAAGCCACAAATTAATGATACATACAACAACTTGGCTGACTCTCAGAGGAATTATACTGAGTGCAAAAAAAAAAATCCAAAAAGTTTATGTATTGCATGAGTCCATTTATATAACATTCTTGAAATGACAAAATTATAGAAATGGAGGAAAGATTAGTGGTTGCCAGGTGTTAAAGAGAGGGGGCAGAAGGAGGTGAGTGTGGCTATAAAAGGGCCGTATGAGGGATATTTGTGGTGATGAAACTGCTCTGTATCTTAACATTTCAATATCCTGGTTGCAATATTATATGAGAATTTTGCAAGATATTACCATTGGGGGGAACTGGGTGAAGGATATACAAGATCTCCATGTAGTATTTCTTTCAACTGCATGTGCAGTTAACTCAAAATGAAGAGTTTAATTTTTTAAAAAAGGAATAGCATGTGATGGTTAGGCTAATGTGTCAACTCGGCCAGGTAATTGTGCCCAGTTGTTTGGTCAAGCAAGCACTGGGCTAATGCTAATACAAGGATATTTATGGATGTTAGTCTTCAGTGAGTTTACTGCATAGATGGCTGATTCCATCTACAGTCAACCAGCAATGAGTGACATTTTATCCACTCAGTTGAATGATTTCAGCAGGCAAAGAGAATTTCCTAGCTCCCAATGTCTCCTGGGAGCTCATCAAGGACCTTCATCGGACCTTTATCGGAACCCCTGGTTTGCAGCCTGCCTGCAGAATTTGGACTTGTGCATCCGCATGGTCACGTGAGAGAATTTTATAAAATCTCATACTATTTACAGATATCTCCAGTTGATTCTGTTTCCCTAGAGAACCCTGACTAATACAGGCCATAAACGTATATCCCATCCCCATCCCCTGCTTGACCCCCTCTCCTCCTATCCTGGAGGTTGGATACAGATGCAGAGCAGTTAGCTGGTTCAATGCCTGGAGGTCTTGCCTTCTCTTTCTTCAGAAACAATGAGGGGGAAGGGGATGTGGCTCAAGTGATTGAACTCCCGCCTACCACACAGGAGATCCCAGTTTTGGTTTCCGGTGCCTCCTAAAGAAGATGAGCAAGACAGCAAGCTGACACGATGGGCTGGCATGGTGACCTGATGTAACAAGATGACACAACAAGAGACACATGGAGGAAAACATAATGACAGACACAACAAAGCAGGGAACAGAAGTGGCTCAAGAGATTAGGCACCTCCCTCCCACATGGGAGGTCCCAGGTTCGGTTCCGGTGCTTCCTAA
>JAQZBX010101439.1:0-11260 GCA_029593785.1 Cabassous unicinctus
AGGCACCGGGAACCTCCCATGTGGGAGGAAGGTGCCCAATGGCTTGTTGTGTCTCTCATGTATTTCCTTGTTCTGTCTCTTCGTTGCATCATCTCTTTGCATCATCTTGTTGCGTCAGCTCACCACACCAGCCCGTCACATCAGCTTGTTGTCTTGCTTATCTTCTTTCAGAGGCACTGAGAACCGAAACCAGGACCTCCAATGTGGTAAGCGGGCACCCAACTGCTTGAGCCACATCTGATTCCCTGCCCTGTAGGTTTTTGGAACTGATGGGGACCCATTACTGTTTCCTTCCCAAATTCTCCTTATGGTAATGCAAATGTTTATCCTACGCCTGTGTCTCATTTGTATATTGGAAGCAGATAACTTGTTCTGTAAGTTTCACAGGTCTACAGCAATAGGAAACTTTGCCCCAAGACAAACTATTCCTGTAACTGATTTTGATGTGATTTTGTACTTAGTATTTCTACTGAAATAATTTAAGGTTTTTGGGAATATTGTAATGTCTTTTTGGGATTCACAGGGTGGAGTGTGGCAGTTTGAAATAATTTTATGAATCCCAAAAAGGGAAATACTATGTTAACTAATCTAGTCCTCTGGATGTGATACACTTTGACAGCAATCTTAACAGATTACCTGTTAAGATTGCTGGAGGGCTTTTTCTCTTCTTTAGGAGAAACCAAACTCGGGACCTCCAATGTGGGAGGGGGGTGCTCAACTGCCTGAGCCACATCTCTCTCTGATCATTTTTTGTTTTTGTTCATTGTTTGCTCGTTGTCAGCTTCTTGTTTTTGCTCAAGGTCTACTCGTTGTCTGCACGTTGTTTGTCTTCTTTAGAAGGCACCAGGAACAGAATCTGGGACCTCCCATATGGGAGGCAGGTGCTCAACTGCTTGAGTCATATCAGCTCCGCTGTAAAGTTTTTGATTGCACTATGTCAGTGAGGCAGGACTCAGGTTGAGTCTCCACTCCCTTGATGTGTCTGATATAAAAGGACACTCACTCAGACAGACACAGAGAGCTCTGCCATTTTTGATCCTGCCATGTGATGAGGCTCAAACAGCTGAGACCCCAGGGAGAGATTGAGCCATTTGCCTGATAGCTTACAGATGAAATTGGGAAGAAAGCAGAAGAGCTGAGACTGATATAGGAGGTCTGGAAAGAAACAAGCCCTACACCAGGAGAAAGAGGACTACAGGATCATTTAAGCATGAAGCCCCAAAAGTCTGGCCCACTTAGCTCAAGAGGAAAGGATGAGCCCAGAGCAGAAGGCTGAAACCTGGGTAGAGTTCGATGGCCATCTTGCTTTACCATGTGACAACATGCCAGGATCAACAGTAGCAAACTCTGGTGAGAAAGAATCTCTGATGGTGCCTCAGTTTGGACATTTCATGGCTTAGCTGTAAGCTTTTACCCCAAATAAATTCCCTTCACAGGGGGGCGGATGTGGCTCAAATGGTTGGGCATCTGTCTGCCATATGGAGGGACCTGGGTTCAATCCCCGGGACCTCCCGGTAAAAAAAAAACAAAAACAGAAGGCGTGTGTGCCACCAGGCCTTGCATGCGGGTGTGCCCCTAGGCTCTGTGCACAGACATGCTGCCAGGCCCTGCCGAGCCACGCAGCAAGATGATGACGTAACAGGAGAGAGACACAGGGGAGAGCCAGGATGAGACATGCCGAAAAACCAGGAACTGAGGTGGCACAGGTGGCAGAATGCCTCTTTCCTATATTGGAGGTCCCCAGGATCAAATTTTGGTGAAGTCTGGAGGAGAAGGTGAGAAGAGAGGGCAGGAAACAGATACAGAGAATTCCCCAGTGAATGGATACAAAACAGCAAAACGGGAGGGTTTTTTTTTAAAATGGATAAAGAAAAATAAATAAATAAATAAATAAATAAATCCCCTTCACAAAAGCCAACACATTTTCTGGCACTTTGTATTGGCAGCCCTTTGGCAGACTAAAACAATGAGGAACAGTAAGGAAGCTAGTGAGGGCTGAAGAAGAATGAAACAAAGGCAGAAGAGATAGTAATAAAGTCAGAATGGAAATGGAAGCCAGATGATTTAAGTGAGTGTAAGGGTTTTGGATTTTCCTAAATGATATGGGAAGCCACCAGCTGGATTTAAGTAAAGGAGTAAAATAATCTGACATGCTTTAAAAGGATCACTCTGGCTGCCATGTAGAGAGTAGGCTACAGGGTGCTAAAGACAGAAGCAGGGAGACTGATTAGGTGCTATTGCGATAATCCAGAATTGGTTAAACAGAGGTTTGGACCAGGCTGGTGACAGTACAGGTGGTGACAAGAGGTTGGATACTAGATATATTAAAGGTAGAGTCTTCAATTTGTTGGTGGATTGGATATGGGGAGGAAGAGAACGGTAAGTCAAAATGACTCCTTGGCCCAACTAAGGGAAAAATGTAATTGCTATTTACTGAGAAGAGAAAGATACAGGGAGGATTAGGCATGGAAGAAAAATCAGGAGCATGTCAGGTAGGCAGAGAAATATATGAGACTGATAATTCAAGGTTATCAGCATATAAAGGAGAGCAGAGGAGATAATCAAGAGAGTGGATATAGACAGAGACTAAGTAGTCTGAGAATTGGGCTCTGGGGCACTTTAAAGTTTGGTAGTTGGAGAGATTATAAAAATATACAGCAAAGAAGCATCCAGGGAGGTGAAAGGGAAACCAGGAGTATTTTGGAAGT
Organism: Cabassous unicinctus; assembly: GCA_029593785.1. Lineage (NCBI taxonomy): Eukaryota > Metazoa > Chordata > Mammalia > Cingulata > Chlamyphoridae > Cabassous > Cabassous unicinctus. Next base: position 2,709 of record JAQZBX010101439.1, read on the forward strand.
CAAGTGATGAAAATTTATGAAGGAGAGAGTAATTAAATCTGCTGAAAGGTCAAGTAAGATAAAGATTGAGAACTGGGGTACATCAAGAATGTGAAAGACAACTCTCAGAATAAGAGAAAGTATCTGCAAATCATTTATCTGATAAGAGACTTGTATACAGAATATATAAAGAACGTTTACACTTCAACAATAAAAAAAAACAACACTTCAACAATAATTAAAAAACTCACTTCAACAATAATTTAAAAAAAAAAACTCAATTAAAAATGGGAAACGGATGTGGCTCAAGAAACTGGGGTCCCGTCTATCATATAGGAGGTCCAGGGTTCAATTCCCGGGGCCTCCTCATGAAAGGCAAGCTGGCCTGTGTGGCGAGCTGGCCCGAGCAGGAGTGCTGGCCTGCACAGAGAGCTGGCACAGCAAGATGATGAAACAAAAAGACACACAGAGCAGAGACAATAAGAGACACAGCAGACCAGGGAGCTGAGGTGGTGTAAGAGATTGAGTGCCTCTCTCCCACTCTGGAAGGTCCCACGATCGGTTCCCGGTGCCACCTAAAAGAAAAGATAAGCAGACACAGAAAACACACAGAGAGCAGACAGTGAGTGCAAAACAATGAGGTGGTGGGGGGCAGGAAATAAATAAATCTTTAAAAAATATATGTATTTTTAAAAAATGGGCAAAGGCTCTGAATAGACATTTTTCCAAAGAAGACATACAAATTGCCACAAAACACATGAAAAGATGATCAACATCATTAGTCACCAGGGAAATGCAAATTAATATCAAAATGAGATACTACTTTATACCCACTAGGATGGCTAAAATAAAAAAGAGACAATAACAAGTACTGATGAGAATGTGGGGATACTGAATGCTCATACATTGTTGGTAGGATTGCAAAATGGTGCAACCACTTTGGGAAAAAGTTTAGCAGTTCCCAAAATTTTAAACATAGTTACCATTTGACCCAACAATTACACTCTTAGGCATATAACCAATAATTGAAAACATATGGCCACACAAAAACTTACATGGGAATGTTCACTGTAGTATTCATAACAGCCAAAAAGTGGATGCAATTCAAATATGATCAACAGATGAATGGATAAATAAAATTTGGTATATCCATACAATAGAACGCTATTCAGCCATAAAAAATTGCAAAGTACTGACACATGCTACAATTTGGATGATCCTTAAAAACAATATGCTATGGACTTTTGGGAAGATGGAGGATTAGAGAGACAGAAGACTCACTTCTTTCCCAGAAAAATAACTAGAGGATAGGCATAAATGGCTTTGGGGGAAATGTTCTACAGCTTAGAACACAAGGGGAAGGCTGGACACCTCTCAGAAGAGAGAAGGGCAAAGGAAAAGAATCTCGATGGGAAAAACCAGTGAGTAAAAGCGGCAGCTGTAGCTGATGGCACCCCCCACCCCCTGCACCCGCCACCCATGAGCAGACAATTTTGAATTCTCCAGCCTCAGGGCGGCTACAGACAGAGGGGGGCCTCAGAGGTTCACCTCCCTACAAAAGAAGAGAGGGATGCAGCCTAAGGCTGATTCAGCTTAAGGCCAACAGATTTGGTCTTCTGTGTCCCAGGAGCCCTTCCAGGTCAGGTGGGGCTCAGACGTTGTTTACCCTGGGAGCCAGCACAGCACTAGACTAAAGAGATCTAACCCTATCAAACATCCTCCCTAATGACTGGAACTGGTTGTTGAGGACTCAGTGGGGAGTGAAACTATTTCCTACCCAGGAAAAGGGAAGGGACTGCTAGGAAAGGCTGGAGAACAGCCTCTGAAAAAGTTTGATTTCTGAGGCTCTGAATATCCCTGAGGCAGTATCCTCTCACACTGGCCAGATCTGGGTTACAGCAAACACATTCCAACCAGGGTCTGAACAGAGAGGGCAGCTGAAGAGCACCACCTGCTGGTGGACCAAGGAAGTGCATATGAGGAAATTAAAAGTAAATAAATGAGAAGCTCTTTGGGGCTTCTACAACCTCCCTCTTCAAGGTCCTTGGAAGTGGGCCTGCAACCCATTAATGGGTCCATGTCCAGGATTTGAGCAACTAAATGGGGACAATCCTAAAGAGCTAGAACAGGTTGAAACAAGAATCACAGAATGGCAGCCCCTCACCACTAAATCCATATGAAGAGAGTGAAATTGAGCATCTGAATAAACTCACCATCACAATCAGATGTCTAGACATCAGCAAAAAATTACAAGCCATACTAAGAAAATGGAAGAAATGGCCCAAGAAAAGGAATATATCAAAGCCCCAGAAGACAAACAGGATTTGAGACAACTAGTCAAGGAGATGCACACAAATCTCCAAATTCAAATTAGAGAGTTGAAAGACAATATGGCTAAAGAGATAAAGAACATCTAGAAGACATTGGGCAAGCACAAAGAATTTGAAAACATGAACAGAAAATAACAGAGCTTATGGGAATGAAAGATACAATAGATGAGATCAAAACACATTAGAGGCATACAACAGCAGACATGAAGTGATAGAAGAAAGAATAAGTGATGCAGAAGACAGAACAGCTGACATTGAAGATAGAAAAGAACAGAGAAAGAAAAGAATGGAAAAAATGGAAGAGAGGCTCAAGGAGTTGAATGATAACAGGAAGTACAATAAAATACATGTCATGAGAGTTACAGAAGGAGAACAGAAGGGAAAATAGGCAGATAGAGTATCTGAAAAAATAATGGATAAAAATTTCCCAACTATCATGAAAGAAATAAATTTACATATCCAAGAATCGCAGTGTATCCCAATCAGAATAAACCCAAACAGACCTACTCAAGGACACATACTACTCAGAATGCCAAATGCCAGCAATAAAAGAGAAAATTCTGAAAGGAGTAAGGGAGAAGCAAACCATCACATACAAGGGATGCTTGGTAAGACAGTGCAGATTTTTCATCAGAAACCATGGAGACAAGAAGACAGTAGTATGGTATAATTAGGATACTGAAAGAGAAAAATTACCAGCTGAGAATTCTTTATCCAGCAAAACTGTCCTTCAAATATGAAGATGAGTTTAAAATAATAAACAAAACAAAGAGAGTTCATAAAAAAATAATCTGGCTTTGCAGAAAAAACCAAGGGAAGCCCGACAGCCTGAAAGGAAAAGACAGGATAGAGAGGCTTGGAGGAGAGTGTTGAAGAGATGACTATCAGAAAGGGTAAGTAAAAGAGTAAAAAGACAGATGAAAATAAGATATGACATATGAGAGCCAAAGAATAAAATGGTGGAAGTAAATAATGCATTTACAGTAGTATCAATGAATGTGAATGGATTTTCCTCCCCAATCAAAATATATAGGCTGCAGAACAGGTGTAGCTCAATGGTTGAGCAACTGCCTCAAATGTACGAGGTGCTGGGTTCAATTCCTGATACCTCTTAAAAAAAAAAAAAAAGAAAAGATATAGGCTGATAGAATGGATAAAAAAACATGAGCCACCTATATGCTGTCTACAAGAGATTCACCATAGATAAAAGGATACAAATCTGCTGAAAGTGAAAGGTTGGAAAAAGATAATCCACACAAACAGTAACCAGAAAAGTGCAGAGGTAGCTATACTAACATCAGACAAAACAGACTTTAAATGCACTAAAGTTGTAAGAGATACAGAAGGCCATTATGTATTAATAAAAGGGACAATCCACCAGGAAGAATTAACAGTCATAAACACCTATGCACCTAACCAGGGTGCCCCAAAATACATGAGGCAAACTCTGGCAAAACTGAAGGGAGAAACAGACATCTTTACAATAATAGTTGGAGACTTCAAGACATCACTTACATCATTCAACAGAACAATTAGATAGAAGATCAATAAGGAAACAGAGAACATGAACAATATGATAAAAGAGCTAGACCTATCAGACACATACAGAACACTACATTCCAAATCAGTGGGTTAGACAATGTTTTCAAGTGCTCATGGATCGTTCTCCAGGATAGACCACATGTTAGGTCACAAAGCAGGTCTCAATAATATATAAAAAGACTGAAATAAAGCACCTTCTCAGATCATAATGGAATGAAGCTTGAAATAAACAATAGATGGAAAGGGGAAATTTCACAAATATTTGGAGGCTAAACAATGCACTCCGAAACAATCAGTGGGTCAAAGAAGAAACTGTAAAAGAAATTAGTAATATCTCGAGATGTATGAAAATGAGAACACAACTTATCAAAACTTATGGGATACAATGCGAATATTCTCGCTTACCTGATTTTGTGATAATCAGGGTAGGCTAAACATTTGCTGTATTAGAAACGATGCATGTGTCCCCAGATGTATTTTTTCTCCCTAGGTCTGGTTTTTAGAATGCTGGTGATAAACTAAGCCTGATTTATTATATGACCATCCTGTATGGGAAAAGACTGTAACTTTGGGTTTCTTTGGTCAACCTTAAGGGATATAGCAGGGGGACAGATGTGGCTCAGGTGGTTGGGCGCCCGTCTCCCATATGGAGGGACCTGGGTTTGATCCCTGGGACCTCCCGGTAAAAAAACAAAACAAAACAAAACAAAACAAACAAAAAATATATATATATAAGGCGCGTGGGCCACCAGGTCCTGTCTGCAGGTGTGCCGCCAGGCCCCGTGAGCCACGCAGCAAGAGGATGACATAAGAGGAGAGTGACACAAGGGAGAGCCAAGATGAGACGCACCGTAAAACCAGGAACTATGGTGGCACAGGCGGTAGGACACCTCTCTCCCACATCAGAGATTCCAAGGATCGAATCCCAGTGAAGACAGGAGAAGGATGAGAAGAGAGGGCAGGAAACAGACACAGAGAATTGCCCAGTGAATGGACACAGAAACAGCAAAAATTGGGGGTGGGGGTGGGGTAAAAATGGATATAAGTAAATAAATAAATAAATCCTTAAAAAAAAACGTATAGGGGAGGAAGATACAGACTATAGTTAGCAGTAATATTTTAACGATGCTCTTTCATGATTTGTTAACAAACAGAAGTTTCACAACAATGCAAGGTGTTTGGGGGGGGGGTGATGTGTGGGAGTCCTGTATGATGTTATGCATGTTTCTTTTTTAAGTTCATGATGTTTACTGAATACTTATAGTTTTTGTATGTTCACGTATGAATGATATATTTCAATAAATTATGAGATACAGCAAAGGCAGTGCTGAGAGGGAAATTTATAGTCCTAAATGCCTATATTAAAAAGAAGAAAGAACTAAAATCAGAGATCTAACTGAAGACCTTGAGGAACTACAAAAAGAACAAGGAACCAATCCCAGAGCAAGCAGAAGGAAAGAAATAATAAAGATTAGAGCAGAAATGAATGAAATTGAGAACTACAAAACAATAAAGAAAATCAACAAAATCAAAAGATTGTTCTTTGAGAAGACCAATAAAATTGACAAACCCTTAGCTAGACTAACAAAGAAAAAAGAGAGAAGATGCAAATAAATAAAATCAGAAATGAAAGGGGAGGGGCAGTATGATTGATCCCCCAGAAATAAAAAGGATCATAAGAGGATATTATGAGAAACTGTATGCCAACAAATTAGACAACCTAGAGGAAGTGGACAAATTCCTAGAAATGTACAACCTACATTCACTCTACAATGAATACAGGATCTCAACAAACTAATCACATTTATTATGTTTTTTTAATTTATTTTTTATCCCCCCCCCATTGTTGTTTGCGCTCACTGTCTGCTCTCTGTGTCCATTCGCTGTGTGTTGTTTCCATGTCTGCTTGTCTTTTCTTCTCGTCTTTCTCTTTAGGAGGCACCAGGAACCAATCCCGGGACCTCCGGTATGGCAGAGAGTCACTCAATTGCTTGAGCCACCTCATCTCCCTGGTCTGCTGTGTCTCTCACTGTCTCTCCTCTGCATCTCCCTTTGTTGTATCATCTTGCTGCGCCAGCTCAGCTCTCCACGGGGTGCGGGCTGTCAGCTCTCCATGGGGTGCAGGCCAGCTTGCCTTCACCAGGAGGCCCCAGGAATCGAACCCGGGGCCTCCCGTATGGTAGATGGGAGCCCAATCGGTTGAGCCACATCCGCTTCCCACCAATCACATTTAAATAGTTTGAATCAGTCATCAAAAATTTCCCAACCAAAATTAAAATTAACTTTATGGACTATAGTTAACAGCAATATTGTAATATTCTTGCATCAATATCAAAGAACGTACTATATCAACGCTAAGGGTCAATAATAGGGGTATGGGATATTTTCTTTTGGACTAAAGAAAACGTTCAAAGATTTACTGAGGCAATGACTACACAACTCTGTGATGAAATTGAGAGCTACTGAGTGTACACTTTGGATAGATTACACAAGGCATGGGACTACATAACACAATGAACCATGTGGTGGAAGATGGACTGTGGTTAACAGTACAAATATGAGAGTGTTCTCTCATGAACAAAGGTACAATACTAATTATATGGTGTTAATAATAGGGGGTGTATGGAAAAAATACACCAAATGTAAGCTATGGCCCATAGTTAGTGGTTAATAGTCTGATGATATTCTTTGATAATCTGTAACAAATGTTCCACAACAATGTAAGGTGTTGGTGGAGAGCTGATGTATGGGAATCTTGCACATTATGCATGATTGTTTTGTAAGCTCATAACTTTTTAAATAAAATTTATATATATATATTTTAAAAGTCTGCTTGGGGAGTGGATGTAGCTCAAAGGTTTTACGTTTACTTGATTAAATCAAGATTAGGGCTTTTATTCAATCATGTCATTAGGGCAACACAGGGTTGAGTCCCCGCCCCTTTGGTGGGCTATATAAATGGACACTTAATCAAGGAGACAGAAGCAGATACACAAGAAAAGAGTGAGAGCTCCATAGACATGGAAGAGGACTTTGATCCTGCGGCCCTGGAGAGAGATGTGCCATTTGCCTGATAGTTTGCAGCTTTAGAAAACAGAGCAGCTGAGCAGCTAAGGAAGGAGAGACCAGGCCGCCATCTTATCTCCAACAAGTGGCAACTGACTTTGAGTGAGAAATCAACCTTGAGTTGGACTCTTTAGGGCCTTATAACTGTAAGCTTTTATCCCAAATAAATAACCTTTATAAAAACAGATTTCTGGTACTTTGCACCACCACCCCTTTGGTTGACTAATACAACAAGTAAAGGAAAATACAGATGAATCTCTCTGATGAATACAGATGTAAAAATCCTCAAAATATTTGCAAATAGAAACCTACAGCATATCAAAAGATTATACACCACGACCAAGTGGGATTTATTCCTGGTATGCAAGGGTGGTTCACAAAAGAAAACCAATTAACATACTATACCACAGTAACAAATTGAAGGAAAAAAACCACATGATCATCTCAATAATTAGACAAGAAAAGAAAAATAAAGGCCTCCAAGTAGGAAAAGAGGAAGTAAACCTCTCACAAGTCACAGATGACATGATCCTCTATTCAGAAAATCCCAAAATGTCTATGACAGAGCCACTTGAGCTAAAAAAATGAGTTCAGCAAAGTGGCAGGATATAAGAGCAACATGCAAAAATAAGTAATGTTCCTGAACACTAATACTAAATAATCTGAGGAGGAAATCCATATATCCTTTCAAGATATAACTCAAACACTCTTTTCCATGGCAGCCTCCTACTTAGTTGCTCTTTCTTTTGTGTCCTCATACCACTTGTTTAAAACTCTTCCACTTAATACTCTTCCACTGGAACTTATCTATTGGATAATTATCTTCTGAACAGAATGAGAGAGAGGCCCTCACTGAAATTCTAGTCTTTTATACACACACACACACACACACACACACACACACTTTATTTTGGTAATTTAGGTTTTAATGTCAATCATTTATAAGGCTAAAAAACCTAAATGCTGCTGTTTTTAATGTGTGGTCTCAGTAGGTTAATTAGAAATAAAAATAAGGCTGTTAGAGAGAAGCAATTATGTGCAAGATAGTTGGCTCCATGTTGATAGCTTGAAATTGGTGATTTATTCCAGAAAGACATCACTATGATGAGCTGATGAGTATTAAAGTAGTTCAAGTCTTTCTTCACTGCTTTGAAACTTCTAGTGTAGCCTCAACTTTTTGTATCTTTCCCTATTTTAGAACTCCTAAAGCATTTACATCTATGCCAAAAAGTTTTACTTACATCCACCTAATTCAATAAACAGTTGCTGAGTACCTACAAAGTATCTGGCACAGGCCACAATGATGATCAGAAAGCTTTTTACAAGCAGGCATAGGTTCTCAAATATTTGATAAGTAATGACAGTAGCAGACAATGTGGTTGACTCCCAGCATTCATTCTATTTGAGAGATGAGTCTAAGACAATCACTCAAATCCCATTCCTCTTGTCAGTGACTAGAAAAGGGCTTATGACTCAGTTATGATCCATGAGATGTGAGAACATAAGTCTGCTAGAGGCTTCTGGAAAAGACTTCCTTACTCTTGAAAAAGAGAAGCAGATTTCCCTTCTTCACTTTATGTTGTGGTATTTAGACCAGTTGCTTGCAAAGTTGTAGGCATCGCAATATCCAAAACA
>JAQZBX010101440.1:0-11262 GCA_029593785.1 Cabassous unicinctus
TCCTCAGTCACTGGCGTGACGACTGAGCATGGCCACGAGGATTGGGTGGCCCCAGTCTCTACCAAGGCACTGCATCTATTTGTGCAGCAGTTCATCCAGCTGCCTGCGTGGTCGTAAAGCAGCCTGGGTTGGGCTGTGGTCCTTGGAGAGGGAAGGTGTCCTACAGACACTCGTGGACTGCTCTGGGTCTGCCAGCTGCCAGCACCACGACATCAGGCAGGTGGTTTAACTCTCTGAAACGGGTTGTTTATCTGGGAGGCGGGGTTAATTGGAGTAGTTGTACTGATTACAAGCATAGCAAGGTGGTCGAGACCTGGCCCATGCCCAAACCAAATATTGAGCTGATAAGTGTGCCCAGCGGATTTTGTCACTCACCATCTCTGTCATCTTAGGCATTTATGCCACATGGGCCTCAGTTTCCTCATCTGTTTAACGAGCTTAATAACTCCTGTTTTACCTGATTCAGTAAGGTCCCGTGAGATGACCAAATCAGGTAAGAGTTGTGAAATTGTTTTGAAATGTGTATTCAAGAAGTGACTGCCTATTTTCAGCAGCAATGTGTTGTTTCCATAGATACCTGATTATTTTGGCTAATTAGGCAAATATGCTTTTCAAAGCCCTTTAAATGGCATCCCTGAGGTAATGAAATTCTACACTCTATTGTGATTCACCTCCAGGAAACTTCAATGACTACACGGCATGCCCTAGCCACACTTACTTGCTTCATATTCCTTAAAAAAATCAACAAATAGCCATGGAGCACTTAATAGGGATTAAACCACACCTCTGCTTCATATAGGACTTTACACTGCTGCCATTAGCCTCCAACAAGCAGCAGCTGGAAAACATCACCATTGCCTGAACTCCGGCAGGTCTCAGCAGTGGCCCCGCTTTGGGTGACTGTTTACTTTTCAGATAGTAGCTTCTCCTGGCTTCACCTTGCTAGCCTGTCATTTCCCCCTTAGGTCACTGCAAGAATCAGCCCCTCACATTTGGCTGGCCTTGGCTGCCCGAAACCTACGTGAAGAAACACGTCCGTCATTTCAGAGAGGCCGGGTCAGGGTCTCGCAGGTTCTCAAGGACAGCTCTGATGGTCCTGATCTTGGCTCATCGGTTTCCACTGCTGGAGCTGCTGGGAAAACCCAGAGGCTGGTTCCACTCCTAGGTATATGCAAGAAAAGGCTGTGGGCTCCTTTACACCAGTGTCCACAGCAGCTTTATTCACAGAAGCCAAAAGGTGGAAGCCACCCAAGTGTCTATCAACAGAAGAATGGATAACCAAAATGTGGTCTATGCATGCAGTGGAGTACTATTCAGTCATCAAAAGGAATGAGGTTCTGATATCCGCTACAATGCAGATGAATCTTGAAATCATTATGCCAAGTGAAATAAGCCAGACACGCAAAAACAATATTTTATGATTCCACTTACATGACAACTAGAATAAGCAAAATTCATAGAGACAGAAAGTAGATCAGGGCTGTGGTGGTGGTGGTGGAATGGCGATTTATTGCTTAATGGGTGCAGAGTTTCTTTCTGGGATGATGGTAAATTTTGATAATGGACAGTGTTGATAGCACAACACTGTGAAAGTAATTAATACCACCTTATTGTATACATAGAAATGGTTAAAATGGCAAATTTTATCTTTTATATATATGTTAACACAATTTAAAAAATGAAGGGAAAAAACCCAACACAAAATAAAAGAAAGAACCACCAAGGCTGCTTCCAAGGCAGGGTGTTCTGGTGCCTTCCCTGATGCCCAGATGGCACCACCCGTCTTCCAGTGCTTCTGTCCCTGAGTTACTCTGGGTCTGAGTGGTCATTCTGGGCTGGGCCATCTCTCTCGTGCATCTGTTGTCAGCTAGTGAACATGGCACTTATTTACACGTGTCATTTTAATTATCACATTTTCACTACAACCCTATGAAGTGGATGATATTTATATTATTCCTGTTTTACAATAAAAAATAAGGCCCAGAGAGGTTAAGTAACTTGCCAATGTACCTCTCATAGTAGCCAAGCTGGGTTTCCAACCCAGCTCTCTCCAAGTTCGAGGCTCCTTGGCTTAACTTATATCATACCCTCCAGTTTAGTTAAATAACATCAACCTTTTCCTATGACACCATACTTGTCTCATTACAAAGTGCTTACGTTTGCATGGAACATTCTAGAATAACTGCCCAAACCTTGGTGCGTGGGAACCAAGCCTGCGTTATCACCCTGTTTCCCTGATGGAAGCCTGGGGCTGGAAGTCTGGTTCCTCGCCCTGAGACCCCAGGCGGGACAGTTCACTCTTTTGGCTCAGCCAAAAGTCTTCGTTTACACTGAAGACTTGAGCCTGCTTGATTCTGCCTTTATTAAAACCCTAATACCAGGATCCATTCCTGACAATCACAGCCTGCAGTCTGAGGGTTGGGGCAGCAAAATCCTCAGTTAGGTCTGAGTCTGCAAAAAATGTGTCAGACAATAGAACTCTGGGCTCGTTCTGTAAATACTGCCTTTTGGCTGCTTCTCCGTTCCCCCTTCTCCAGGGAAAGATTAAATTGATTCAGCCTCAAGCTCTTCAGTACATGTCTCTCAACAAGACCTAGGGAACATTTAAATCTTCTCTTTGAAAGTTTACCTCTGGGCTTGGAGGCATCCATTTTCAGTTGTCCGTTAATTAATTTATTCATTAATTCATTCAACAAATATGCACTGGGTCCCTGCACTTGCTATTATGGGGGTGACAAAGATGAACTAAGCATTAACATTGTCCTCTTCTTTGTTGTTCTTCTGGATCATTTTATTTTAAAAATCATGTCTGGGGAGCCTTCCTCTAGCTCTGTCCCTGAGAGGTGTAGTAAGGGGTGCAACGTCTCACAGCGAGCAGGAAACAAGCCAGGATCTGAATCCAGGTCTCTGACTCCTCGGCATGTGCCTTCCATCACAGTTCGGAGATTCGCCCACCGCAAGGCTAAGCGTGCTCTCCACTATCCCAGACCTCTTTTCAGTCCTGTATAAAAAAGAAAACCTGGTGAAGTTTCAGTTTGGAGAAAGGCAGCAATTGCTCTCACTGCCTTATCCACGCCCCCATCCATCCATTCAGCATTTGCTGAGCATACCCTATGGCCAGGCAGAGCCAGGGCACCCGGTACCAGTGCTGGGACTGCAGCGATGAGCAGGATGAAGTCTGTGCCGCCGAGGAGCTCGCCCTTCAGGGACGGACAAGGATGGCACAGAGCATCATTAGAGGTGGGGCACGCTCAGCATCGTGGGAACCCAGAGGAGGGCACCTCATCCAGCCAGCAGGGCTCAGGGCAGGCTCTGAGCAGGACTAACCACATCAGCTGAGGTTTGCAGGGAGAGGAGGTGGGTTTGTCAGGTCGGGGAGGGGCTGAGGTAAGAGAGCAACATATACGGGGGTGTGCTTGCTTCAGGAGCTAACTACAACTCACCTTGATCTGACGGGGGCAAAGCCCCTTTGTAGTGGAATGGAAGCAGCGGCCACGGTCAAGAAGGGCCTAATATGCCATGGCAGGGATTTGAACTTCAACTTGGGGGCAAAGCAGGATTTTAATCAGAGAAGTGGCATGATCAGATACATGTTTCAGCCATACTGGTGGTGGTAAGGAGAGGGATTGGAAGTGGAGGAAGAGGTGAGCTAGGAGGCTCTAAGATGTGAGTGCATTTTCGTTGCACCAGGACTCTGTTTGAGGCCCTTACTAGTGTTCCTAATATCCTCTAACAAGCTGCACATGGAAACCATCCCCTTAAGACCTTTTAGTACCTATACAGTCAAGAGCTGACCTGGGCGGAGAGAGCTGAGCTGAGCTGCCAGGTGTCAAAAGTAGCTGATTAAGACAACAAGCCAAAAATGAAAGTAACAGTCAAGATTTTAATGAGGCTAACCCAGAGAAAAAGGCCAGCTTTCCCCACTCCATTTTCCCCGTGGAGCAGCACCACCAGGCAAAGGTCAGGTGGCTCAGTGCAGATGTGGGGGAATGCCTCATTGTCAAGGGAGTCCTGAGCCAAAGGCTCTTTCTGGGCCCAGGGACTAAGGGGAGAGAGAAGTGGGACTAAGAGTTGAAAAGTATTAAGTCAGTGTGGAGAAAATTATCTTCAAGGTCTCTCTCTCCACCTTCCGATAAGGAGGTCTCAGCACAGGTGCCCGTGGAAGACCTGGGTTTAGGAGTGCAGCTATTTGTTAAAGCACCGCTGGCCAGGGAGTCCCTCTGAGGGACTGCAGCTCCCTCAGAGTCGTAGTGCACTGGCTGTGTGCTGTGTGGGCAGGACAGCGTTTCCTAGTGAAGCCTGCCAGGTGAAGCCTCAGTAATTGCCTATGGTTGGGCCTGAAACATCTCACAGAGGATTTTGGCCAGGAGCCAGTCTCCTTAATACCTGTACCCTGCCTCCTTTAGGGAGACAGTTTCATTATTTCATTACCAAGTGCTGAGGGCTACTTAGGGGTTTATGCAGGATGCACTAGGAAGGCAGAGGACAACAAGTATATAACACTTTAGAAGGTTGGGGTGCTCCCATAGTATGTTTGGGTGAGCATTAAAGAATGAGTAGGGTTGGGAGTGATGAACTATGGACTGGGAAGGGGATTGTGGGGAAAACTTTTAGGTGTAAAGGGGGAAGGAGGAAGTCACCATGCACTCAGCATAAGCGAAATAAGTTAGTGCATATCTCATGTTACATTTACATTTTTCTTTTTCCTTCAAGCAAGTTGTATTAGTCAGCCAAAGGGTTCCTAATGCAAAATACCAGAACTCTGTTGGCTTTTATAAAGGGTATTTATTTGGGGTAGTTACCAGGCCTTAAAAAGTCCAACTCAAGGTACCATAAGAGGTACTTTCTCACCCAAAGTCTGTTGCCACTTGTTGATGCAAGATGGCGGGTGATCTCTGCAAGGGTTCAACCTTCCTCCTTCCTCTTAAGGCTCTGTGTTCCAAGCTTCTTCTGAGCTCAGCTGTAGGCTGACAAAAGGCTCATTTCTCTCCCTGGGTCTTGTTTCTTTCTGGGCTCAGCTGCTCTATTCCCTCTATGAGGTCAGCTGTACACTATCAGGCTCATCTCTCTTCCCAGGGCCACAGGATCTGTGCATCTTCTCTGTGTATCTACTTGTCTTTCTTTCTTGGTTGATTATCCCTTTATATAGCCTACCAAGGGGATGGCCACACTTTACCCAATCTTTGGGGTAGAGTCTCAACCTCCTTGGTAGAGTGAGGTGGAGGCAACATTCTCCCTAATCTCTGGCCTACAGGTCCAACCTTCTCAGAGCTATGAGTTGGCAACCTGGCCTTCCCTAATCTAAGGAGGGCAGGCCCACCCCTCTTAGACCTATGGGGTGTCAACCTTACTCTCCCTAACCCTTAGGAAATGTGCTCCACCCTCTCTGTAGCCTGCGATGGCAAAACTCTTGCTGAACATCAGGCTGGAACATCCACCCTCTTCAACTGCGGGGGCAATATCACCCTCTCTGTACTCATGGGTGGAGTTCCTCTCTTGGCCCAAGGAGATGTCTTAATTCGAGATCTCAGTTTCCATAGTTTTCCTCTTAAAGCTGTTTTCCCTTCCTTCTTTCCCTTTGATGTCCCTTTTAGTCCAGGATGACAGTGGTTTTGTTCATACAGCTCTCTCAAAAAGCTTGTTGGTTTAGCATGCAAGCAGCAGGGATCCAAGCCATCAGACAGTAAGACTTTCCACAAGTCTTTCCTAGATAACTACATTTTCAATCCTGATTTACAAGTTCCAAGTTTAGTTAATTCCTCAAATGGTACACTATCATCTGGGAACTTGATTTCCAGAGGCTTAGAATTTCCAGAATCAATTTCTGGTTTTGTTGTGCCCAACAGGTCAGTTCTCAGCTTATCTCACTCGTCTAGCATTTTACTATAAGCTGCAAGAAGCCAAGCCGCATTCTCTGAGTTTACTTTGGAAAGTTATTCAGCTAAATGCTTAGGCTTGCCATTTTCAAATTTTGCCTTCCATAAAACATCAGGAGTCAATCTTGCTAAGTTTTCTGTGATTTTAAAACATGGATCACCTTTCCTCCAGTTTCCAATAATAGTTTCATCATTTACTTCTAAGGCCTTGTCAAAGTCTCTTTAGCATCCATATTCCTACCAACAGTCTCTTCAAAGCACTCCAGGCCTTTTCTGTCAAGCATCTCACAATTCCTCCAAAAAATACCCCATACCCATTTATAAAACCATTCCAGCATTTCAGTAATTGCAAAAGCACAACCCCCTCTCTGGTACCAAATTCTGTATTAGTCAGCCAAAGGGGTTCTAATGCAAAGTACCAGAAATCTGTTGGCTTTTATAAAGGGTATTTATTTGGGGTAGAGTCCAACTCAGGGTACCATAAGAGGTACTTTCTCACCCAAAGTCTGTTGCCACGTGTTGACGCAAGATGATGGGCGAACTCTGTGAGGGTTCAGCCTTCCTCCTTCCTTTTAAGGCTCTGTGGTCCAAGCTTCTTCTGATCTCAGCTGTAGGCTGGCAAAAGGCTTATTTCTCTCCCTGGGTCTTGTTTCTTTCTGGGCTCAGCTACTCTGTTCTCTCCATGAGGTCAGCTGTAGACTATCAGGCTCATCTCTCTTCCCAGGGCCATGTCTATGGGGCATTCTCTCTTCCTGCATTTCTGCTTCTGTGTTATCCTTCTCCATGTATTTACTTCTGTGTGAGAGTCTGTTTTATCAACCCAAGAGGGCTGGGACTCAACACTGAGTCATATTCTAATGACATGGTTGGATCAGAGATCTAATATTAACATAATTTAATCAGACGTCTCAGCTAAATCTAATACAATCAAAGGGTTATCATGCCAGAGGAACCAACCATTTTACAAACAATCTATATTTCTTTTTGGAATTCATAAATAATATAAAACGACTACACTACTTCTCATCAATTAATTCATGCTTGATTAATTGAAGTCATTAGGAATCAATATAGGTTCATGTTTATTACATTTTAAATTGTGTGGAAATGCCATAGAGCCATGTTCCTTCAAGAGTTATTGTTGGGGATTGAATTGTGTCCCCACCAAAGGCATGTTCAGGTCCCAAACCCTGGTTCTATGTGTGTGAATTCATCTGTAAATAGTACCTTTGAAGATGTTATTCTTCAAAGATTAACAGTTTTTCTTCAAAGAAACTGAATGAAGGTGGGCCTTAGTCCAATATGGCTGAAGTCTATAATCAAAGGTAATTGGACACAGAAGAAGAAGCCACTGACCAGCCAGAAGCTGAAAGTCATGGAACCTGGAAGAGAAAGGAGAAGATGACGCCATGTGCATTGCCGAGACAGAAAAGCCAAGGAATCCCAAAGATGGCTGGCCAGCCAGGAGATACTGACCCTGGGAGGAAGCAAGTCTTCTAGCCCCTGAAACTGTGAACCGTTAAATTGCCATTGTTAAGCCAACCCATTGTATGGTATTTGTTTTAGCAGTGGGGAAACTAAAACAGGCCATGTTAAAGTGTTCTTAGTTAAATGTATTTGGGAACGGCTGGGATTCAAATACAGGACCATCTGACAGTGAAGCCCATACTCTGAACCACTGCACCAATTAGATTTGGTCAGGTAAAAGGGGAGCCTTTGCTAATCAGGAAGCCCATTCCCAAAACCCATGATCCCTCACTCCCTGCAGAGGTGTTTACTTTGTTTTATATCCCTTCTAGGCCTGTAGAGATTGACATCATTGTACCAGAGCCTTTGGAAAGCATTCATTTGCTCTCTCCAATTCTGGATTGACAATTACTTGAGGGCAGGGACAGGTCCATGCTCATATCTCTTGCTCCAGTGCATAGCTTGTTGCCTGATGCTGCCCCTTTGACTGGCTCTGACCATTTCTGAAGCTTGAAGCATCTTCGTCACAAAAGAAAGAATTTCCCATTCCCTGTCATCCCTTCAACACTCTATATGGCCACTGCCAATGACCATTCCACCCTGGGGCCACCCACAGAACTGGCACGATTACCCCCAATCTGGTTTTGCTAAATACCTGCTCTCCATACACAGTCTCCAAGGTCTCAGCTTGCCTCAGGCTTCATCCCAATTTGGTTACAGAATCTATGGCAGCAGCTAGAGTCAGAATAAGGGCTTTGGGATGCAGAAGGAAAGGGAGCCCAATCCTTTGACTGTTGGCCAGAGACCTCTGTGAGAAACACAAAAGAAAGTGTCTGGGTCAAGTCTTGTATCCCTAAAATAGCTTCTATAATATCACTGTGCTGTGATTATTGAAAGCTTGAGTTAGCAATTGATTTCAGGCTATGAGATCAATGTGAAAAGAGATTGCAATGCAGGATTATGAAGAAGTCAGCCATGACCCCCAGGCTTATGAAGCATCCACGTTTACCTCTACCACAGCCTTTGTCAACCTATTGTAAATATGTCTGATACTCTGTGCCTCTGAAATATGAGCTCTTGGAAGTTAGGGTCATGACTCATTCACTTTAACAGTGATGCTTATAGTAATTGCCCTTCTTTACATCAAAGAAACAGAAGCACAGACAGTTTATATTACTTGGTCACAAAATTAATAAGGTGCCAGAACTGAGATCTGAAGCCAAGTCAGTCTCGCTGCAAATTCTAAGTCTGGAACAGTTAAATGACAATCCATTTATGCATGTGGAGCTCCAGCAGTATCAATGTATTTCCAACTCAGCTCTGTGGATCATCTTTTTCCAACACTGTTTACAACTTCTACTGCTCTCTGGTCTTAGAGGCAATCTCTGTTCTGATCTGAATGCTGCTAGGCATCACTGTCCCAGCAAGATCTTGGACAAGATCTTCACAAGATCTTGCCCAAATCTTCATCTATGTTCATCCCATTGGTCACTGACTTCCTTTGCAGAGTCAGAATCACAGTTGTTATTTTTTCCTGAGCGTTATCAGAACTAGAAGAGCATGAAAAATCAGCTTCTGGAGATGGATATGGGGCAGTTGGTCTGCTTCATTCACAAGCTCTGCGATTTTGTTCCATATCCAAGCCAGTATAATTTGAATTCATGTTTTAGGAAAGTAAATAGTTTGGAGTATTATGGACCAGTGAATTTATTCACAAATAGTTGACACAAACCAACAGTGTTCCATCTACTTTCATAAGTTTTTGAGGTTTGGAATCCTGACTCTCTTAATTATTGCATAAATGATACAGGAAGAAAGAGAGTGAGTCTGAGTGGTCAATTAGTTACTTAAAAAAGAGCCCAGACCTGTTCCAGCTACATCCTTCCCACACTGCCCTTAAATCTCTTGGAGTCTCAGTTTCTTCATTTATAAATTGGGCTTGATGGATACCTCCTTCCCCACAATTTCCCTTGAAAACACTCCCTTTCCTGATAGAAATTGCCTATGTTCACACACCCCATAATATAGTTACAGTTGGATAAGCAATGTTTACCTGATTTCATTGAAACTTTTGAGTGTGTTACATGTATAAACTGATTTAATCCCCACAACCCTATGAGATAGATAGTATCAGTATCTCTCTTTCACTTTTGAGTAAATGGAGACACAGAGGTAGATAACTTGCCTGAGGTCACAAAACAAAAAGAGAAGTGGAGCCAGGATTTGAATGTGATCCTATGTTACAATACATGACAACACTCTCTTTTTACTCTTTTTCCATTGTTGATTGGTCTAGGCATGGGAATCTAACCCAATATGACCATTCTGAGTTCATTCCTGGGAATTTGGAATTGGATTTAAGCAAGTCTTGATTTTCTTCAACAACCATTACCCATCGTTCCACTTTTACCCATTTTGTCTAAGCACCAATACTTTTTCAACCCTACCAGAACTTTTGATCCATTAATCATATCCATCCCACAAAATTTCTCATGTGAAAATTGGTGAGGAAAGAATAACATCTTGAAATTTGGAATAGGGACATCTGGTTTGGACCCAGATGCAAATGACAATATTGAAACCCAAATCAACCTGACTTCTCTTACCAGAAGAAGTAGCTTGCCCTACTTTTCTTGAAAACCCTGTGATAACTCACTGGAATAAGATGCTAATTCTCCTCAAGACCCACAATAGCCACCCCTTGTTGCCAGTAGAACCAAAATAAGATTAAGTGATGCTATGGGTGACAGGTACATACCCTGACCCAGGATTAAATAGCTTACATAAAAAAATAATTGCAAGACTTTGCTAATATGTATCAGAAACTTGGAGAGCATGTGTGGGAGTGGATTTTAAGTGTATTAGACCAAGGAAGGAAGCATAAAACACTAGATCAGGCTGAATTCATTGATATGGGTGTACTTACTAAAGATATGGGACTTAATGAATTAGCTCATGCAGCTGGCAGTGGCTCTAACAGCTTACTTCGTTGGCTGACTAGAATGTAGACCAACAGTGGGCTATGTTTAATGAAGTTGAGATGCTGGAGTTTCCATATCATGAGGTAGAGAAGAAAATCATGCAAAGAATTAGGGTAAAAGGAATGTTGAATGGATTTCGCACGTGTTACATGGACATTCACCTCTAACTATGTTCCATGAGAAGGCCCTAAATGCACTCCTTTCACTAAGGCACTGAGAACTATATTAGTGAGGTGAGCACCTGCACCCTTGAAAAGCTCCGTGTTGCTCTCTTTAGTAGACCAGGTATGACACTTTAGGGGATTTCACTACTGAAAAGAGCTCTTTGGTTTCATTGGGAGGTGATAGGAACCTGAAGTAACAGAGGACAGGTGGCAGTGCTTCACTGCCAAAGACAAGTGGTGCACTTATCACCAAGGGCAGCAGGGATGTACTGGTAATCCAAAAGCCTTGACCTACAGGGATCTTTGTTCCTGGATAATGGACCACAATGTTCCTAGGAATGAATAGATAGACAGTGGCCCTCTAGGAATGGTCACCAATAACCTAACTTGAGTTGTTACAGTGGAGAATTATGGCCTCTTACCCAGTTTCCAGACTTAAGTCAATTCACAAAGTTGGAGTACCTTGTTTAAAGGAAAGAACAGGTCCCTTTGGGGAAGGACCCCATAGCCTTGCCACAAGTACCTCCTTCAAATCTTCCTCCAAGAATTTTCCAAAGGAAATTATGGCCATTTATTTACCAGAGTCACTATGCCCAGGGATAAAGGAAATATCCAGACCTCCAGGAAGTTACTAGACATTGACTCTGAATTGACACTTATTTCTGAGGACCCAAAAATACCATTCCCACAGTCAAAGTGGGAGTTAATAATGGTCAGGTGATAGGTGAAGTCTCAACTACATATAATTCACACAATGGACCTACACTGTGGTTC
>JAQZBX010101441.1:0-11260 GCA_029593785.1 Cabassous unicinctus
AAATAAAATAAATCTTAAAAAAAAAAAAAAGGAACATGTTTTTTCTAGCATATATAATTCAACAATCATATATAATACATATACATGACAATGTCTCCTCTTTTAATGAAGTTATACCAAGTGATAAACTTGAGATGTTTCTGTCTCTTGCATCCTAATTTTCTTTTTGGTTATAAATCCAAATTCACAACAAAAACTATGTCCTAAAACAGCCACTGTCATTCATGACAAACTTTTTATAAAAGAGACACAAAATGGGAGCCCCAGAGTTGTTGATGAGCAGATATATATTTAGAGTGTTCCACACAGTATCTTGTAAAGTTTGAGTTAACATTTTAAAATCATGCATGTTCACATAAAATCCAGATTTCCAGTTTTTCTTGAAAAATATAGATTACAGCCAAAGCCGAGCCTGAACATGAAAACAAGCAGCTCGAGCTGCTTCCTTAAGACAGGACATGTGCTTTCCTGTTCATTGCAGAGCCCATCATTCAAACATTAAACACACAAGCACTTGCATCCCCTTCACACTCTGCTTGTCCTTGGTAAGTAGCTGAGTTGGCACCTCTGTTTTAAAAGAATCACTTGGACTTACAGACTTGCAATCTAATGAAAATGAATGTTGGCTCTTTTAGATAAAATATTAAAAGGATGTGACTGGAACTGCCTTATGATTGTTCTCCACTTCTTCAAAGTACCTCTCTTTCACTCTCAGTTCTTAAGCAGACCAGCGCTGAAGTCCTGGGAACTTGAGGTCCTGGGCTCCAGAAATGCTGGTGTGTGAAGAGAGTCATGGGATGCCTTGATAGAAGCTGTGAGGGAATAAAAAGGACAGACCCTTTTAAAGAAAAGGTGGATAGAGGGTGGAGGTGAGAGGAAATGGGAAGAGGGGTGAGGGAAGGAGGAGGTAGAAAGAGGAAACTCACCTGGGCTTCCTAAACCACAAGGTTAAGCCTACGATGAGCACAATCGTCACCAGTACTGCCAGGATGATCAAGCCCACGGGAGTGTGGCCCCCATCTGCTGAGGTGAAACACAGGGATCTCTCACCACAGGGCCCCTCCCTATTTCAAGTTCCTGTCTGAGGACTTGTGAGGGGGTCAGGTGGCTCTTATTCCCTCCCACCCCCCATTTAAAGTGCCCATTTTCATTCCTTGTAAATTTAGATTCCCCAAATTTTCTCAGGGTCTGGGGATCCCTAAGTCAATTAACTTCAGCATACAGTTGTATAGAATAGTGGCAAAGGGCAAAAGCTTTGTAGCGAGGCAGATCTGAACCTAAATCGAGTCCTTTCACTTACTATGTGACTGGGCAATTTAGCCTATCCAAGCTCCAATTTCCTCATATATAAAATTAGAATAATAGTACCTGATTCATCCCATCAGTGAGCCTTATCCTGGAATATATGATAATCTGTTTCCCCAATATAACAGAGTTAGACTCTTTTATAATTTCCCTATTCATGATTCTTCTCTCCTTTTATTTGAACCTATAATTTGTACTATACCCATTAAATATATGTCCCAGACACTTAAATCTTCAGTCTGTCATATGCCAGTTGAGCCTTGAATCTTAGCAGAGTTTCGGCCAATACCTACTCTCCAGTTCATTGAACTTGCCCAAGACAACTAACAAAATGATGATGATGGACAATTCCCATCCCCAAAACAAAGAGTATCTATAGCTGCAAGCAAAACAGTTGCTGACATCTGCCCCATAAGAACTAAGCCTCCTCCCAATCTGAAGCAGAGCAGGCATCACCATCCCAAAAGCCTCAAAACTGAGGCATGAACGAACACAAGAGGGGGGAGTGCAACCACAGACCAAAGGAGACTTATTATCATTGTAGTAACAGAAGAATTTGAAACACTGATATAAAAATAGTGGTTAACAGAGGTTCTGAGGGGAAGGGGAGGGAAGAATCGGTGTAATATGGGACATTTTTAGGACATTGGAATTGTTCTTCATGATATTGCAATGGCAGATACAGGCATTATACATTTTGTCAAAACCTATAAAACCGTACAGTGCAAAGTGTGAGCCATAATGTAAACTACAGACCTTGGCTAGTAGCAATGATTCTATATTGGTCCAGCAATTGTAACAAATGTACCACACTAAAGTAAGATGTTATTAATAGGGGAAAATGTGGGAGGGGGCAGGGGAGGTTATATGGGAATCCCCTATACTTTCAATGTAACTTTTCAGTAATCTAAAACTTCTCTAAAAATAATGTTTATTATATATTTTTTTAAAAACTAGTACCTGCTTCAAAGGAGAGTTGTGATGGCTAAATGAAATAATGTACTCAGCCCACACACAGAAGCACTCAACCTATCATAGCTATCTGTTAATCCGTCTTTCTAAAGTCTCCAGTCCTCTTCCTCCTGGGGATTGAATCCTCCTGGGATTCCTTATTTGCCCCCTACTTCTCGATCTCTGAGTCCGTCATGCCTGTTTTTTTTTGTATATGGAACATCTGATCTCAGTTCTTTTTGAGGTGCAGATCCTTACTCCTCTCCTCCATATATTCAGAATCCCCTCTTTCTTTCTCTCCTGGCTGGGGGCCTCTCTCCAAAACTCCTCTGTCCTGGGTCTTTGACGCTCCACCCCATTCCCAGCTCCTCTCCCATTTCCAGCCTGAGCCCAAGCTGTTTCTCACCCCAGTAGAGGATAATGTCCCGGCCACCTAGACTGCTGTGCTTCACTCGGCAAGACAGGCCAGATGCCTCCCCAGCTGCCACGTCCAGGGTCACCCGGAGCCACCATGTCCCATCAGCGTTGGGCAGGACGTCGCCTTGCTGAGTGTCGGGCTGCTCCTGCTCACCCCGCATCCACATCACCCACACGGGCTTAGGGTGGAATCCTGAGACGTGGCACACCAGCAGCAGACGGCCAGGACCAGGGCTGGGGCCGCTGGAGAGCCAGGCCTCAGGCTTCACTGTATGCAACAAGGAAATGGAAGGATCTTAAAACGGGGTCTCCAATCTCTGCATTGGAGGCTCCAGGTTTCACATCAGGCTCATGCTCCCCACATCTCCGACTTCAATCCATTTGTATCGCCTTCTCCAGGAAAGCCTTTCCTGATACTCATTCCACTGTCTCTGAACCCAGTCTCATGTCAATGCCCCTCCTCTGTTCTCCTATAGCATTCTGCTCAGCTGTAACATATGCAACATATTTCCAATATGGTTTTAATTGTTAATTTGTCCTCTCATCCTCCCCCTAAAGCAGGGATCCTATCTGCTTTACCCAATTTTGGTCCCTCGTGTTTATTTAGTTCAATTCATATAATCCAAAAGGTGCTCAACTAATGTCTGTGGAATGAATGAATACCCTCACCCCTTATCCATGCCCTCCTAGGCCTTTCACCTCCTCTGGTGTTTAAAAAGACAAAAACAGTTGAATGAAAAATCCCTGGCTGGAGCCCCATAGTGGAGGGCAGTGAGGGAGGCAGGCTGACCTTGCTTTTCCAGTTCTGACTTTGCTGCCTCAAGGAGGCTACTGACAAACTGGGGACAGGTGTCATTGAGGAGCCACTGCACCGTTTCCTTAGTCCCCTGGTCCTGGTTGAGCACTTTACTGATCATCTGGACCCCAAGCGGGGCCCCTGGAGTAGGCTTCCATGAAGTTCCCTGGAAACTCAAGATATCATTTCCTTGAAATGCTATGTGGAGGAAGCTTTCTGAAGCACTCCCAGGCTGCACTTCACAGCCTGCAGACAGCTGGACCTCAATGGGATCTGAGGAGAGATATGGAGAGAGATCAACAGAAGGTGTCAAAGACCTTGGAAGGGATGGAGGAGAAAAAAACCCAGAGTTCAGGGAAATAGAGTCAGTGACCTGGAGTGGGCAGGAACAAGGGGTATTTTGAGGTGTCAGAGCTGTAACATTTGCAAGCAAAAGTGGAACTCAGAAGAAGGTGGAGAGAACAGGAAATCCCATGAGGTAGGGCCACGGTCTCCCAGTTGGGCTTGTGTCCACTCTCTCCCCTGGGGTACCTGCCCGGGATCCCATCCCTCAGCTCACAGGTTAAATGCAGCATTTTGATGAAATCCTGAGTGTCCCTGATAATGCAGCTTCGATAAACCCGAAATAAATGCTGCAGTTCCTCCCACTGCGGGTCGCTGAGGTTGCCCTGGGACCAGGGCTTCAGGAAGCGGATGTCCTCCGAGTTATTGCTCCAGCTGTGGGTCTGCAGCTCTCCAAGCCACGCCGAGGCGTCGGCGCGCGCCCAGGTGCTGTTGGCGAAGGACGAGGTCTGGAGGCAGCGGAACACGAACTTCCCTTGCGGAGCGTGGACAGAGCGCGGGTCGAACGATTGGAGCGCAACGAGTGGCCGAAATCGCAGAAAGCGAAAGGAAAAGGAAGGGGGAAAAGTGGAGGGCTGCACTGGTCTAGTGAGTGGAGTCTGCGAGCCCTGCTCCCCCTCCCCACACCCGGGAGCGGAAAGCTGGGAAAAGCAGACTGGCAGTCTGCATCGCGCCGCCAGCGCTCAAGGGAGTGCTCGCCGAGTTTCCGAGGTGAGTCCAATCTCCAACCACCCGTATCACGCCTCGCCGGGTTTCCCAGCCTGACTGCCTTTCGCCGCCCTCTCTGGACGCATACCTCGTTCATCCTCGTCCCACTCACCTTTAGAAACTCCCCAAACTTGGGGGAGCCCCCACAGCAGCAGAAACAGCATGCACCTCATAATACTCGGCGTGGGGACCTCGTGGTCGCGCCGGCAACTGAGCTCGGACGCCCGCGCTCAGTCCCAGGCCCCACCCTTGGCTGGTTCCCCGCCAGTCCCCACCCCCAGCCTCTGGCAGGACTCTCAGTCCGGCTTCCTTTGCGGATTCGCCTTCAGCCTAGTCTTCTCGTGCGCGTTTCGTCGTGCAAGTGGTTTACTTTGTCGTTAGCTGCTTGAGCTGCCAAGAGCTGTGGTTGGGTCAAAGTCACAGCCCTGAGGCCACCCACTTACTTCAGTCAATTTCGTAACCAGCTTGTCTAAATCTCTCGTTTCAGTGAGTTTGGGATAGCCTGGAGGAAGTGTTTACAACTATTATTTATGGTTTACAAGGAGGACATAAAATTGCACAATCTCGACCACATTAAAATGCAAAGAAAAAAAGAAACCTAAGAGGAATGATTAGCTGTGACCTCTCTGACTGAGACTATAGGTGATTTTGTTTTACATTTTTTATGTTTACAAAATTTTCACAAGCACAAGTATTACATTTATAGTAAAACAGAAACATCAACATTCATGTTCTCAATTGTACATTAAGAGGCTTTTTGAGGCGACTGGGATTGTTTTAACTTTGATAGCCCAAGATTCTTCCATTTCCACACTCAGTATTCCCCAGCCTCTTTCCTCCCTCTCAGTGTCTTTCTCCTTCCATCTCCTTTCCCCTGGCCCAGAGCACCCTCCACTCCTGCCTCTTCTGTCTACCCTGCCCCCTGTTCTAGCAGCATGTACCAGGCTCTCCTCTTCCTGCACGCACCTCTCCTGCCTGGCCTCTCTACCTGCTCACTTCCTAATGTGGCTTCTTCTTACTCACACTCCAAATATGAACCTCTTTTACAAAACCATGACAGGTTTGCAGTGTGGACCTGGACAGCCAATTCCCCACTTCTCACACTGAAAACGAGAGCAACAAGACATAGTGGTTCAGAACCCTAGCTTGCCACCAGGAAAGGTCCCCTCGTAGGCAGCAGCCCAGGCAGCAGCCTAGCACCACTCTCTCCCTCATGCTTTTATCCAATCCATCACCAACTCTTCTCTATTTTACCTCCTTTTAAATATTTCTTGAATGTGACCTTTCTTTCCATTTCCGCCTCCACCACCACTCTCCCCTTTCACCTGATTTCCTGAAATAGCTTTCTTAGGACAGAGACCAAAATAGCCTACAAAACTATGCATGTTCTGTTCCCAGTCTGTCTTACCTCATCTCCCACCCTACTGTCATTTGCTTTCAGTTCCTCTAATATGCAAAGGTTCTTCCTGTCCAAGTTCTGCTTAGAAAAGCTCTTGGTCCTCTCCTCCCCATATCTACATAATTCCGACTCAGATCTTAGCTCATAAGTCACTTTTTCTGGGGAGTCATCTCAGACCCCCCAGATTCTGTGAGCAAAGGCAGAAGAACTAGGTCAGCTCCCACCTCCACCCTTCTGTACACTAGCTAGCTTTGTGACCCTTTATTCCCAGCACATAGCAGAGCTTGTAATTACAGAAATGTTCATATGTCCATCTTCCTCTATATTTTCTCCTCCATATGCTGGAGAGCTGCCAGAATCCAAGGACAATGTCCCCTGACTCTGGTCCTCCTGTTCTGCCAACATTGATGCTTCCATCATCCCGCTTCAGGTTGTGGTAAAAGCCTTGGAGAGAATAGGCTTCTGCACCTCACTCTGGGTTGAGATCTTGGAGATATCCCTCACCCAGCCCATCTCAATAAGCTTACTGCTGCCCCAAAAACAGTTTAAAATAATGTAGAAAAAAATCTTTTTTGTTACAATTGAGGGGTTGAGTGATAAAAATAAAATACAAAATTGCCCAAATAGTGGACAGAGATTTGGATAGGAGGGAGGCTGTAAGGATGGAATTAAAAAAGAAAAATGAATGCTTATATGAATCATGGTACAATCTTGAACTTTGGTTCATTTACATTTCCAACCTCCCTTACAAAATTTGAATAGTTCTGATCAATTTATATGTATGATAAAAACAAGAAGCTATTTTTGTCAACAGTAAAAATTCAAGCAGCAAAACTTTCAGAAGTTTGGCTTATTTGGAGATAAACATTTTTTTTTTCCAAAGGTCATTTGAGCTACTTTGGGGCTATTTCAACTTTCCCTACTTTTCTGGGAAGAGACTCATGGAATCATGGAATGTGTTGGAATGTGTTACCCAAAAAGAAGCTTTCCGATCAAGAATAACTCCCCCATATTGGTGATCAAGAAACCAAACAGAGAGGAGGTGGCTTACAGAAAGTTCAAAATAAGCCCATGGCAGGGGCTAGAAGTCAAGTCCATCATACTTTCAGCTCTTCCCAGAGAGTGACTGTGATCCATGCTCCTAGATTAATATTTTCCTTCACTTCTAGAGCACTTTTTAGTTTCCAAAGAACTTTTACATATACCGTTTTGTTTACTCCCCATGACAACTGTGAGAGGTAAGGATTACTATCCTTAATTTTTAAATGAGGAAACCAAATCAAAGGAAGAGCATGTACCTTTCCAAGGCCACACATTTAATGACTCAGTGCTGGAACTAGAATTTTGGTCATCTAACTCCTGGCCCAGCATACTTCCTTTTCTCACAGCTGCATTCTGAGATTATACCTTATTAGTTAAGTGATATGACCAACATGGTTTCTTTTAGACTTGGTAGTCTATAATTCAAGGTCATCATGGCTGGAAAACTGTATAGGAACTTTTGGTTGATTGAGAGGTTGGGCTAGAATCAAGGAATCACAGATAATTTGACTAAAAATAACCACAAATATAACTGGTTGTGAAATCAAGGTATAAGAAGCCCAAGTATTATGTGATTATTTTTCTTCTCTTTCCAATGAGAGGAATAATGGGTGGCACCTGCTTACTGATGATTACATTGGGTTCCAAGGTCTGCTGTCTCTCTGAAGTGTATTCTCATTGGTTCTGATTGCCATATGTTGAGTATTCTTTTTACTCCTAGCATCACTATTCAGTTGGCTGGCTTATTTTAAGTTTTTTAAATAAAACTTTTCCATTGATCTCCAAAGTACAGCATTTCATTTTCTCTCACTGATTTATGTGAATTATACACACATATCACTATCTGAAATTAACTTGTTCTTGTATTTTATTTGTTTATGTTTTGTCTTCTGCACCTGGTCTTGCTCAACGATATGTCCCTAGTACCTACAATACTGATTACAGCAACTGTAGATATTTAATAAGTATTTGTTAAGCAAATAAATTGCCAAGCACATTTTATATGTCTAAGCTTATCCTAAGCATTTTGCAGTCATTGACTTAATTAATCCTGATAAAGGACCACCAAAGTTTGGTTTATTGATTTTGTTCCCTGCTATATCTCCAGCACCTAGAATAGTTCCTGGGACAGTTTAGGGAATCCAAAAACATTTTTCAAAAGAATGAAGGTGGGTAGTTTCAATCCACATTTTATTGTTGAAAAAAAAATGTATTGAGTTTTTAAATAACTTTTCTACAGCTTGTAAATATTGACTTTAGCTTTTAACTATTAACTCAAGTTTCTTCATACCCAAATATGTTCTTTGCACTGGATATGAACAGCTGGATATGCTGCTGGGGTGGGGGAGTGACTAAAATAGAGAAAGTAGAGTAGGGTGGGGGTCAACCAGGAGCTTTCACCCTGAAGACATCTGAGAACCCCCCTCTGCTGGAAGAGTCAAACATAAAACATGTATAGAGTGTAAGTGTGAGTATGGTGTGTGTGTTTGTGTGTGTGTGTCTGTCTGTCTGTCTGTGTGTAAGAGAGACAGAGACAGAGAGAAGGGGAGAGGGAGAGATTGTGAGAAAGACTGGGAGGGGAAGTAAGAATGAAACTGCATAAAGATGCAATATTCAGGATAGCATGGAAACATGGAAAGCATAGAAAGCAGAATAGAGAATACAGAAGTCCAGTGGGCTCTGAAAATGTGGGTATATGCTTTAGGTGTTCTACAATTAAACAATATGGACTATATGCTATTGTCATATAGCAGAGCCATTGAGAATCTAAACTTTAGATCCAAAGATTCCCACACCATTTTTGTAGATCCATACACTGGATGGATACTTACTGTGTGCAATAAATTAAAGTAGGCACTATGCAGATCAGCAATCCAGGTCTAGATTTGACCTAGCAATTCCACTCCAGAATACATATATACACATGCATATGCACACCAAGAGATATTTACAAAATTGTTCACAACTACATTGTTTGTAATGGCCCCAAACTGGACACGTTTTCATTTATCAGCTCAAGAGTAGTTGTATTTCTTCAAACGGAATCCCCATATCTTTCTTCAGTTTTAGAACATTCTCATTTATTATCTCTTTGATGGGTACTTCTCCATTATTTACCTTATTCTTTCCTTCTGGAATTTCAATTAAATATATGATAGACTTTATTATTCTTTCCTCCACATCTCTTTACCTCATTTTTATACTTTCCTTCTTTTTATTTCTCAATACATTTTTGGGTAATTTCTTCAGAGCTATCTTCCACTTCACTAACTTCATCTTCAACTATCTCTGATCTAGTATTTTACATGTCCACTGTCTTATTAATATTACTGACTAATTTATCTTTTGTTGAAGATTTATTTGATTCTTTTTTTAAAATCCTCCTGTTCTTTTTTATCATACTGTCCTATTTTTTTTTCATTATGGTTTCTATTTCTTCTTTTAGCTCATTAAATATTTTAAGCATACTTATTTTATCTCCTTCACATTGTTTTATTATCTCCAATTCTTCAGATGCAAATTTTCTTATTTTGTCTACTGACTCTCTTTCCTAATGTAACTTGTTCTTATTGTGTCCTCATTTTCATGTTGGTTTTGTTGGTGTTTTATTTTGTTTTTCCCTGTGGGAGTCCCATCTGCCCTCATTTATGAAAATATCCATATACATGTGTTTTGCATCTGCTCTGACAAGATCCTAGGAATGTCAATGGCGCTGGACTAGTTCTTGTGTTAATTTCATAGCTTGTAGTTCATTCTCTATGCAGACAACAAAATATTGAGGCCCCAAACCAGTGCATTTCACAGTGCATATCAGAAGCCTGAGGTTTTAATTTCTCAGATAATTTTTTCATTTTACCCAAGGTCCTAACCAGTTTTCTCATCACTTTTTCACATCCCAGTCCAGTGAGTAGGGGATTCTTTTCCCTTTTTCACAGACTTTATACCTGTTAGAGGATACAGACTTTATACAGGGGACCTCTCTTCAAGTTGCCACCTCCCAGTGTTCCAAGGTGAAGTCTCCTGTCCCTGCCTGGGTATTAGAAACTCAGCTCTCAGCACCTCAGGCTGTAATTAGGACCTATAATCTCCCACTCTGTCTGCTCACTCTTACTGTTCTGGATTTCATTCTTCTCTTCTTTACAAGAAGGCACCTTTGAACTTGATTGTGTTGTTTATAATTGCTAAGTTACATTATATTCAGCACTTTCAAAAGTCTTTGCAGGGTTTTGTACGTAGCAGAGCAGCTCCCTCGCTGTGATCTATTGAAAGTCAGCCCTTGACACAAGGGTTTGTGAAAAGAAAAGAGAAAAAAAATGAAATAAAATAAAGTCTTTGAAGTGTGTATTGGGATGGTTACCAATTTCTGTCACATTACTCTGGCTTAATACCAGAAAATGTCCACTGATGTTGTATTGTATGAGCCCCTTGATTTAAGAGGAGCATTTGTAATTATATACTGTCCAGAAGAGATTATTCAAAATGGCAAAGGGCCTGAAGTCATCAAAATGAGATTTAGGGACTGAAAATGTCTAGCCAGTGTTTGAAGGTCTGTCATGAAGAAAAGGAAATGCGCTAGCTTTTCTTCTGCTTTGACTGGTAGAATTAGATCTTGTGTGTGAAAGTTACCAGGAAAAATTTTAGGTCAACACAAGGATGAGAACATTTTACAACTCTGAGAGTTATCCAATAAAGGATAGTCTGTTTTTTGTGAACTCTAACAATAGGGATTCCAGGCTGGGCCTTGATAATGAGTTGGCAAAATGTGCTGATGATTTTACTGCATGGAGTGTGGACTCCCAATTCTAAGATTCTTCAATTTGTGACAAAATCCTGATTTTGTGGGCTTGCCTTTCATCATCTTTGGCTCAAGGTGATGGAAATCTAAACTTATAGCTTAGACATATCAAGAGAACATTAACCACCAATGAAATGGAACAAAGTTCACAGAGTGGCCAAAAGATGGAGTAAAACAAAAATTTGATGACTGCTCTCTCACCCAATCTCCAACTTTGATTTCAAGGAAGGGGAGGGAGTGCCTACCTTTTTGTGATATTCCCCTTTTCCCTCTATGACACCTAATTTACAAAGTAAATGCCTTAGAAGAGGAAACAACACCTAACAGACATATAACTACAACTGCCAGAGTTTTTTTTTTTAAACACGTTACCTTATCTCTTGAGATCTTTCATTCCTCTTGTTTCCTTCTCTCCTACCACACCCTCTTCCCCTTCTCCTCCTTCTTTCTCTCCCGCATTTCACTATCCACCCCCTCCCCATCTCCTCTCTCTCTCTCTCTCTCT
>JAQZBX010101442.1:0-11260 GCA_029593785.1 Cabassous unicinctus
GGGCGACTTCACCGGGGCCAGCCAGTGCAGGAAACTGGGGCTTTGTGAGCTCCGGCAAATTCACCTCTGGGGCCTGAGTGGAAATTCTAGGGCTCTCCGACATTCTGCCAGGTTTAAATAAGGGTGATTACAATTGCCACGAATGCTGTCCTTTCTATAGCCTGAAGAATGAATTAAGTGTGACCCCTTCTGTCTGTGCCCAGTCCACCATCTGCCTCCCAGGTCTCCTGCCCAAGAGTCCAGAACTTACTCTGCAGCCACAGATGTATTTTTTTTAACAAATATAGACCGGATCGTGTCACTCCTTATCGCGTATTAGAATAAAATCTCTCCCGCCTCATTCCCCACCTCATTCCCCATGATCCAGCCCCATGGGCTCCCAAACGTCCCATGTTTATTCCAGCCTCAGGACCTTTGCACGTGCTGTGTCATCTGCCTGGAACGTCCTCACCCCAGCTCCCCACCGTGGCTGGCCCCCTTTAGGCCTCTGTGCCCCCACCCTCCTCCAGCACCCTGTTTTCTCGCCTCGGCAGAACTCGGAACCACGGGAATTGATAGCGGCCTCTTTCTGTTGCTGGGTTCCCGTCCGTCTGTCCCCGCTTGGTCCTCTGTCACTTCCCCCAATGCCGGGTAAATAGCGAAGGATCGATCATCGTCGGTCGGACGGCTGCCAAGCTGTGCTGACCTCTCGCTTCTGAACAGTGGCCGCTTCAGCCACCAGGACGCGGGGACGTGCCCGTGTGAGGGGGTGGGTAGTTGAGGGCGGGAAGGGCACAGCCAGCGGCCGCCGCGGCGCCTTTGTCACAGGCCGGGTCAGACCGAATTTGGGCTCACGGCCACAGACAGGAAAGAACAGTCCGTTCGCTCCATCCACGGATCTGGCTCCCCTTTCTATTGTCACCCGTGACCAGGTGTTTGTTTGAGCGAAAAGCTAGAGGGGGGCGGTGACGTTTGGGTGGCATGCAGAGAGAAACGGTCTTTTCACAGGCTCCCAGCCAGCTGAGGGTGCCAGTTGGAACACGGCTGCCACCACGGACCAGGGTCTCCCGTGGGCTAGCCTGAGTAAGATTGCCTCTGCTCCATGCATTTCAGGACTCGTGTCTCTTTGAGAAGGAGATGTTTGAGGAAAGTCCTAAACAGAGAGAGTGAGCCATGTAGATATCTGTGGGAGGGCATTCCAGGAAGAGGACACAGCCTGTGCAAAGGCCCTGAGGCAGGGTTGTGTCTGGCGTGTTGGAGGGACAGCAGAGAGGCCCTTGTGGCTGGAGCGGAGGAAGGAGGAAGGACAGTGGGAGGAAGGGAGGGGGCAGGTCGTACAGGGCCCTGGGAGCTGCAGGGTGGACGTGGGCTTTACCCCCAGCGCAGTGGGAGCCATGGCAGGCTACAGGCAGAGGAGGGGCAATGAGTTTGGCAGAATTCCGTCACCAACTCAGGGGAGCCGATGTGGCTCGGTGGTTGAGCGCCGGCCTCCTGCATACGAGATCCCGGGTTCAATCCCTGGTCCCAGTACCTCAGAAAACATAATAATAATGAACCCCATAAAGGAAGGCAGTGGCTTTTGAGAATACCCATTTTCCCTGGGGAAAACCAGGGTGACTGGGCCGGTTTCTGCCAGGGCTGGAACTCATACCCCAGTTTCAGGGTACAGCCCTGGTTCTCATAGGACACCCCCATGATCCAACAAGTTGGGAATTGCACACCATCACCTCTTGTTAGAGATCCCTAGAGCATTTTAAAGGCTCTGAAAAGTCCTGCAATCTCCCGGAGAAAGCTGCAGTGAGGTCCCACCTTTTTGACCATGGAATCCCCCATTTGGGCAAAATCTACCAACATCTTAGGAGACAGCCTCAGAAAATCTGCAGCTCCACCCCTACTGCTAAGGGCACAAACCCCGATGCACCCACTTCTGTGGTTCTGTTTGAGTTTGTACCCGGGAAAAAGTGTCTGTGTGATCGTGACCCGTGATCAAGAATATATTTCGAACAGAACGAAGTGCCAGACTGAACGCCTGGAACGAGCTCAGCTGCAGAAAACAGGGTTGTAGCTGAGGGAATGGCCACCCCTGGAACAAGCAAAAGAAAGAAAGAAAAAATCTTAAACCCTCGGGTCGATGGGATAAAAATTTCAATGAGATGGTTTGAAGAGAGAGGCACAGACAAAACTGGGTGGGTGCACTGGCTTCACTGGCTGTGTGGCCCTGGGCAGCTCATTTGCCCTCTCTGGGTCACCAAGGGGTTGCCAGCCTCGGCCAAGGATTGCTGGAGGGTATCGGGGTGAGAACAGTTGTACAGCCATCATCGTCACGACCATAGTTATTATTTATCATTATTATTTTTTGACTCCTGTCTTCTCATTCCACAGCCTGGCCCCCACCTCAGTGGCCCGGGGCAGGAGTGCTTGAAAATTTCCCTTACCTGCATGAGTGGAGGGCAAGAAGACCTGGGGGGGGCTCTGCTGGGATGGGGGCGCCCTTTGGCATAGGAAGGATTTCTCCTGCCCTGTTGACCAATAGCCACAGCTATTGGTATGGGGAGTTGGGAAGATTAAACGAGTCCATGGAGGTGAGACAACCCAACCTAGTCAAAGGAATTACTCACTAAGTATTAAATGTTAACATGTATGATTTTATGCCCCAGTCCCACCCCACCCCCACCCTCCAGGGGCTGCCACTCACATCCCTCAATATTTTGACCCTCCAAACCCTTTGCACAACCTGATGTTATACTTTTGGTTTCTTTACTCATTCATTCATTGCCCATTAGTGTCCCCTTTAGGACGTCAGCTCCACGAGGGCAGGGATTTCTGTCCCTGCTGGGTCCCCCACGCCTAGAATATTCCTCGGGAGATGCTCAGCGACCAACGTGTTGAGTGATCAAGGGGAAGAAGGAAATGGGGGTGTAATTCAGCCCCAGGTCTCGAGGAGGAAATCGGGGTTCAGAGGGGTCAAGGAATTGAGCCCAGGACACACAGCAGAGGACGGCAGACTCTTTCTGTCAGAGGGCCTGATGGTGAATATTTTTGGCCCGGTGGGCCTCACCACACCATACCCCTCTGTCACCTAATTTTCTCTGTGTTTTTGTCACCACCCTTTAAAAGCGTGGAAAACGGGCTTAGCTCATGGACCCCTGGGGGGGGGTGGTGGCCGTGGTTTGCACGGAGCCTCTACAGTGAGGCAGCCCCAATTCTCCTGTCCCGAGGCTCTAAAGCGCCTGGTCCTGCCTCCGAATCTGCCCCCTTGCCCTCCGTACCCTTTGGGGTTGACCCCTTTGCACCCACAGGCTCCTGAAGCCAGAGATAGGCAGGGGTTCGCCTAAAGTCACACAGCAAGATGGACGGCAGTCCTGGGACAGGAACCAGGGTCTGCTGTCACCCCGGCCATTGCCCCCGGGCCCCCTGCCACTCACCCCATACCCAGGGGGCAAATTGTACTTAAAACTCCTAGTTACAGGGAGCAGAGGGTGTCTGGGTTGAGAAATGTCCTTCTTAGGAGGCAGCCTCCCAGGCAGCTTTGCTGGAGGCTTTGGGAGGGGTCATTGAGGGGCCAGGCAGCAAGCATTTATTGAGTGCCTACTGTATACCAGGTGTGGGTACAGGGGATGGCCGGAGGGGTCTTGTCCCGTGCAAATGGTTCACAACCTTTTTTTTTGCATCATCGTTTCCCTCTAAAGAGCCTTTCTAGATACTTTTTTTCCCCCTAATCACTCCCCACTGTGAAATTTTGATAGAACAGATATATTATAAATCTGTTCATGTATCTATACCGTGTACGTTACATATAAGAAAAGCGAAATATATGTAAGAATAGGAACGCGGATGTGGCTCAAGCGGTTGAGTGCCTGCCTCCCACATGGGAGGTCCCAGGTTCGGTTCTCGGTGCCTCCTAAAGAAGACACATAACGAGCAGATAAAGAGCAGACCTCAAGCAAAAACAATGAGCAGACATCAAACAAAGACAACAAGCAGACAACGAGCGAAAAACAAATCAACAAGCAGGGAGCGGGTGTGGCTTAAGCAGTTGAGTGCCCGCCTCCCACACGGGAGGTCCTGGGTTCGGTTTCCGGTGCCTCTTAAAGAAAAAACAGACAGCTAGCAAAAAAAACAGTGAGCAGACAGCAAACAAAAACAACGAGCAAACAGACGAGGGAGCCATCTGGGGGCAGGGAATATATATATAAGAATATAAAACAGGTATATATGTATGAATAAGAACGAAATCCTTCAGCCTGTCCCCCCCTCTCCAATCCAGCATTTATCCTCCTTGGCACTGGTAACCCTCTTTGTGGGAGGCCCGTCCTGGGTACTGTAGGGCATTGAGCAGCCCCCCTCGCTTCCACCCCGTCAGTGCCAATAGCAACCCCGCCCCCCAGCCATGACAGCCAAAAATGTCTCCAGATGTAGCCAAGGGTCCCCAGGGCAGCGGGACTGCCCCAAGCGAGAACCTCTGATCAGCCTGAGTTTGAATCTGACCCCAGCTTTGGGAAACAGACGCTCTGCCCTGAGCCTCAGTTTACCAACCTTGGAAGCCGGGCAGATTTAACCAGGTGGCGCCTTGACGCGCTCGCCTGGCGTGTCCTGGGAAATTGGACAAGGCTGGTCCTCAGGCCTTCCCTGCTCCCGTCAGGATCTATTCAGGCCAAAGGAACATCCATTTTAAGGGCTGGATGTCTCAGGAAGCGGGAAGAGGGGGAATTATCTGTCTTTTTTTTTTTTTTTTTTTTTCTGGGTATTTCTCAGCCAGAGCCGTGCTGTCCAGCGGAACTTTCTGCAATGACGGAAAGATTCTGCGCTGGCCAATCACCACCAGCCACGTGTGGCGACAGGCGGTGAAATTTTAATTTTGTTTCATCTTAGCGCCTTTAAATTTCAAAAGCTGCATGTGGGCAGCACGCTGGAGAGCATATTTCTAGAAGGCGGGAAGTTTTCAGGAGCCATACAGTGGGCTCCGGATGAGTGAGATCATTTGCCAGGGTTTAGTGGCAATTAACAAAAGAGCATATAATTCCAGCATCGTATTATTATATTTTGAGGTACCGGGGGCTGAGGATTGAAACTGGGACCTTGTATGTGGGAAGCCGGCGCTCAACCACTGAGCTACACCGGCTTCCCTGAGTTGGTTTTTTTGTTTGTTTGTTGTTTGTTTTTTTAGGAGGTACCGGGGATCGAACCCAGAACCTCGTACATGGGAAGCAGGCGCTCAACCACTTGAGCTACTTCCGCTCCCCCATATTATTTTTTTTAAACTACCACTATTCAACACTCATTCGCGATAAAAATTTACAAAACAAAAAACCTCTCAGGAAACTAGGACTAGAAGAAGCTTCCTCAATCTGATAAAGGGCATTTCCCAAAGCCCGGCCAACTTCATACTTAATGGTGAAAGACTGAAAGCTTTTCCCCTAAGATCAGGAGCCAGTCAGGAGCAAGGATGTCTGCTCTCGCTGTCCTCCAGCATCATAGTGGAAGTCGAAGCTACAGCAATAAGGCAAGAAAAGGAAATCACGGGCATACAGAATAGAAAGGAAGAAATAAAACTCTCCCTGATTGCAAACGGCGTGATGGCGTACGTAGAAAATCCCCAGGCATCTGCTTGTAACAGCTCCAAGATTTAAGGGGTTTCAGCCAGGTTGCAGGTCAGCAATCAAAAATCAATCGCGTTCCTGCGTGCCAAGCAGTGAGCAACTGGACGCCAAAATCTATAAGGACAGTATCGCTTACAATTGCGCCCACCTCACCCATTTGTTCGGGGTCGATTCGTTGCTCGCCCCTTTCTACTTATTAGCTGACCTCAGCGCTCCAACAAACACCAGGAGGTGGGTTCAGTTATCTTGCCCGCTTTACAGATGGAGAAACTGAGGCTGGGAGAGGCGGTGTGGCTGGGCTGAGGTCACAGAATGAGCAAAGGCTGGGCTCCCACCATGTGCTTTTTTAAGTGATACAAAGTAACAACATGGAAACTGGTAACAATAGCGATAAGAGTAATAGTAACAAAATTAACAGTAAGAAAGCAATTGCCCCTGCCGCCCTGACAGTGGAGCCAGCCCTTCCTATGTGCCTGCCCCCTCCTGGGCACTTTGTTGCCTTCATTACACACAGCCATTCCGGGAGCTGCTGTGATGTGCCCATTTCACAGATAAAGAGAGTGAGGCTGAGAGACCTGAGATGTCAGGACTGTCGGATTTCAAAGCTGGAGCTTGGAACCTCCGTGGGGGGGCCTGGCACGTAGTAGGTTCTCGGGAACCCTGCCCACCTCTTGCCTGTCCCTCCTGCCCAGGGAAGCACCAAGGCGCGCCAGGCCCTTCCGCCTGCCCAGAGGCTTCCTGGAGAGGGTGCCGTGCCCGAGGCCCGGAGCCCGGACGGCTGACTGCCCAGGCTGGGTCCTTCCCAATGGAGCGGCCGCCCGTGCCCAGCGGTGCAGCCATCCAAGCAGGACTGGCCGGCTCTGAGGGGCCGCTGGCCGCTCAGCCCGGGAGAGGGCGCGGGGCCGAGCCGGGCACGCTCCCCTCGGCTGCTGCCCAGTCGGCCACGGAGCTGGGCCAAGGAGGGGCTGCTTCTGCCCGTTTCCATCACAACCCGGGGGAACTGAGGCACGGGGGGCCAAGCTGGGGGGCATGGGTGCCCTCCGCCCGGGCCGGCAGCCCCAGGTGCTAGACACGATGTGTGGGAAACCACTAGCTCGGGGCTGCGCCGGCCGCCTTCATTGTCCCATTTTACAGATGGGGAAACTGAGGCCCCGAGAGGGAAGCCAGTGGCTTCTGTGCTGGGTGGCGGGGACGGGGGGGGGCGGCGAATACATGAGTAAACTAATAGATTAATGAATGAAACCACCCTGGTGAAAGCACGAGCGGCATGGGGCGGGGGTGGTTTTTCTGTCATGCTAACCCTCCCTTCTCCTTGCCTGGAAAATGCCAGTTCACAGGCCGTGTTGAGGATTTAAAAATAATGACCGTTTTACAGTGGACAGACTCTACCATGCATCTGGCTTTCGGTATACCCCTCCTGGCGTCCCAGTACGGCCTAGGTGATGCTCAGAAAACGGAGGCACAGAGCCGTCGAGCCACCTGTCTGAGGTCACACAGCGATTCCTGGCTCCAGGGCCAGATTTTCTTTCTTCAGCATGGATTCTGCCACCTTCAGCCTGAGAAGGAAACCCGTGGGATGTGGGGGGGGGGTAGGGTGGGCTCGTTGCCCGGCCTGGACTGGCTCTGTGTCCTCCCTACCCCCCAGCCCGGGGAGGCTGATTCGACTCCCCCTCCTTCCAGGCTGCCGGAGCCGATAACGCTGAGCTCAGCGTCTACTTCTCCCGACCGCCAAGGAGCCTGATTATTTTTAGATAAGATGGAGGGGCGGGCGCCAGGGCGGGAGGGAGCCCCCAGGCCGGGTGGGCAGCCACAGGGGCTGGGGGGCTGCCCCTCGGCCCGCTCCCTGGGGACCCCCTAATAGCAGCCCAAGTCCAAAGGCTGCACCCCCCCCCCAGGAATGCCCAGGGGAGGGGCCCATGGGCTCAAGCCCTCCCATCTCAGGGCTGCAGTTTCCCCATCTGTAAAAAATGGGCAGAATGAGAGCTCAATAAAAGCATTAGTCTTGTTTCTCAGATGGGGAAACTGGGGCAGAGAACGAGGAAGTGACCTGCCCAGGGCCACACGGCCAAAATGTAGCAGAGCCGGGATTCGAACCCGAGTCCATTGGACACCAGGGGCCTGAGCTCCTGCCCACTCACTCCTTTGTGCCTGAGACCCTGGTGGGGAGTACACAGGGCCACGTGGGTGAGCCCCCCACGGGCCTGCGTGTCCCTGCACCCCTCACCTGTCCCCCAGGTCACGAGCCCCCAAAGACCCCCGCATTCTCTCTGTGCCCTCTCAACTCTCAGCGTCCTGGGCTGGCTGTCTGCAGGGGATGGCAGCCGAGGGAGGGGCTTGAGCAGGGTTCCGGGGGCATGTCCCTCAGGGCGTGGGGTCCCTGCGGCGTGACCATTGCCCCTTCCTTCCCTTTGCAGACGCGGAGCAGAGCGGCAGTCCCCGAGCCGGGATGGGCTCCGACCAGGAGGACAGCAAGCCCATCACGTTGGGTGAGTCTGGGGGCGGCGGGGGCTGGAGGGCACAGCCCTGTCCCCGTTTCTCATCTCGCAAGCGCTCACGGAGTGCCGCCTGTGTGCCTGGCGTGAGCACCTCACCGACCCTCAGCCAGTCGTTCCTCGCCACCACGCTGTCCCATTTTACAGAAGAGGAGACTGAGGTTCCAGGAGCTTCAGAGGCCTGCCAGGGCCACCCAGGAAGCTGGGTTTTGAGCCCTGAGCTCGCAGTGTCTGGGCTTGTGCTCATGGCACAGAGGTCCCCCAAGGGATGTTTAATGGAAGAGAAGGGCAGGTCAGCTCGATGACATTGGTAGGGGGTGATGGAGGGGGGAATGGGAGAAGTTGGCTGCAAAGGCTCTGCCTACCCCTCGGTCCCCCTCCCCTGGACCTAGACCTCTCTGGTCCCCCAGCTTCTGTCCTCACCCCCCGCAGCAGCCTGGCACCTGAGTAAGGTCCTGTCCCTCCTCTGCCCACAGCCCTCCATGGCTCCCACCTCCCTTGGGGGGGGGGGAGTCCACATCCTCCCCGCGATCCACCAGGCCCTACACGCCCTGCCCCGTCCCCTCCCTGCCCTCCCCTCCTCCTGCTCTCCCCGTATCCACTCCCTTCCAGCCACGCGGGCCTCCTCACTGCCCCTCCAACAGGCCAGGCACAGGCCAGCCTCAGGGCCTTTGCACAGGCTGTGCTCTCTGCTTGGACAGCTAATTGCTCGCTCGCTCTCTTCCCCAGGTCTCCGCTCAAAAGTCCCTTTCTCAGAGGGGTCTTCCCTGAACCCCTCAGCTCAAGCAGCCTTGGCCACTCTCGACTGCAGCCCTGTTTCCTTTCCTGTTTTATTTAGCTGTTGATGGCCTCCCTCCACCAGTGGACCAGCAGCTCTGCGTGGGCGGGGAGTTCTCTCTGCCTTAATCACGCTCATGCCCTCAGTGCTGGTGTACAGTGGGCGCTCAATAAATATTTGGGGAAGGAAAGATTTTGAATATTGGAAATCTTGGCAGAAAGAAAGGAGAGAGGGAGGGCTAGAGCAGAGAGGACAATTAGAGGCAGTGGGAGGAAGGAGGAGAACTGAAAATGAGGGCGGGCGACTGGGCCAGGGCATCCCCGCTGGCAGGACGCACCCAGGCCCGTGCAGGAGCTTCCTGAGACCCCAGGCCCTGTTCACCGCCCACCGTGCCTCGTCCATCCAGCCATCCGGGACCCAAATCCTCGTCTCCCGAGATCCCCCAGGCGCCCTCTCCAAGCCAGATGTTCCAGGGAGGCGGGGGCGGCGGGCCGGGGCCTGGGCCCAGGGGAGCTCGGACATCTGGTGGAGGAAATCACGTCCTCCCGCCCGCCAGGGAGTCCCCCGGAGATGGAGCTGGGCGGGCGCTGCACAAACAGGAAACCCCAGCAGCAGGCGGAGGGCGGCCGGGCCCTGCTGACACCAGCTGGCCAGCTGGGTCGGCAGGAAACGGCCACGGCCACATCCCCTGGACACCCGGGGGCCACCGCCCTATCCTCTCCCAGGATGCTGCGGCCCCAGGCCTCCCAGCCCAGGGTGGGGCTCACAGTAATTGCTCAATAAATGGTGTCCGTAAAGACGTAACTGGCCAGTCCAGGGCTCTGGCCTCGCACAGCTGTGGAACTGGCCCACGCTGCCCCCTGGGGGCCGGGAAAAGAACTACTCCCTCCAGAGCCTCCTGCCGGCCGGTCCCACCTTCAGTCTGACCACTCCCCCTCGCTCCTTCCTCTTCCAGCCTTGCTGGCCTCCAACTCCCCAAGCGTGTCCCAGCCTCAGGGCCTTTGCACTTGCCATTTCCCAATGAAAGTAGCTGATATTCTGGGCTCTTGGCGCCTCATCAGTTTTCACCCGTTTCCTCCTCTTCACAGCCTCTGCCTTTAGGTTTTTATCAGCTGTCACCCGCTCTGCAAGGCTTTTCCTGAACCCTTTTTATGAACTAGCTCTCTCCCTAGTCTGCCTTCCCACCAGCGACACCTGGCATTGACCTATGGCTCTGGAATGCATCAGTTATCCACCCTGGACTCTGAGTCCGAAGGGGGCAGCTGCTTCCATCTGTCGTGTTCCCAGCAGTTTCCCCATGCCCAGCCCATGGTGGCATACTGTAGGTGCCTAATAAATACTTGTTGAGTAAACCGGCCTCGCCTTCAAAGGGCCTGTGGGGTGAGAAAGGCCTGCTCTCGGAGGTCTGGGATTGGACAGGGCTCCCACCCTCCCTGGCCCACAGTATCCAAATCTGTGAAATGGGTCCAAACCTCCCCGGCCCCGAGAGGAGGGCGCCACTTCCTTTGACGTTAGGTGGGAAGTTTCTGGAGGCCCCAGGGGTTTTGGCTGCTGCCCGCAGTGCCTCAGGGAGTCTGGAGGGGGAGACCGATGAGATCTATTTGAACCTGGGTCTGGCGGCTGCTTGCTACTCGTGCGGCCTGCCTCAGAGGGGGTGCCCAGGACAAAGGCCGTGGGGAGGCCCGGGCTGGGTAAGCGGCCCCACTGTCGGGCAGGAGAAGGGGAGACTGGCTGTGGCTGCAGTTAGAAGGACTGAGGGCAGACTCAGAGTAGAACTGCCACTCCCGCCGTTCAAGGGCCGAGGGACACCCCCACCTGGCTGGAGGGGTCCAGCAGCCTGAGGGTGCCCAAAAGGTGAGTAGGCTGGCTCAGCCCCCATCCGCTGACCCCCACACTCTCCCTATTTCAGACACGACCGACTTCCAGGAGAGCTTTGTCACCTCCGGCGTCTTCAGTGTCACAGAGCTCATCCAAGTGTCCCGGAGTGAGTGTCCCTGCCTGCCCTGAGCTGGGACCCGGAAAAAGGAGGGGTCCATGCAGAGGGAGGGAGGTTGGAGAGGGAGAACGGGCTCCAGGAGAGGGGCTCCAAGAGGGAAAAGGGGCTCAGAAATGGGGCAGGGGCTCGGGCAGGGGGAGGCGCCCAGCATCCTTCTCCCCCTTTGTCCTCTCCAGCCACCCCATCACCAAGCCAAGTTTCCCAGGGAGCACCCCTTCCCAGGGTCAGGGTGACATGCCACCTCCCCAGGAAACAAAATCCAAATGCCAGGTGGTGGGTGCTGAAGAACCTTCTGCCTCGGTATCCCTCCTCCGATGGGCTGGGGACCCACGTCCCTCCCCCAGTAGCCCCTGTTTTTAAATCCCACCCCCGGGAGTTCTGGTCACTGCCCTGCCTTGACCCTGACAAGCACCTG
>JAQZBX010101443.1:0-11263 GCA_029593785.1 Cabassous unicinctus
AAACACGGAAAACCAAACCATATTTTATAGGGATATATACATAAGAAAACAATAAATACAGGATAGTGGTTTCCTCTGGAGAGGACGAGCACAAGGTAGCTTCAGTGTTTGGTAATGTTCTAGTTCTTAGGTTGGGTAGTGGGTTCATGGATGTTCATTTATTGTTTCGTAACGTACACATTACATATATTTTTGTATGCATCAAATATTATATAAAAAACATAAATAGGAGACTGTGGGGTACCATATAGCTCAGGTCTGGCCCTTGACTTTCAAACACCTATTATAGGTGTGATGATCTAGTTATTAATAAATTAATATGCTAATAATATTGGTATGAAGCTCATATGTATTCTTTTATATTTTAATGTTCAATACTATTAAACAATTTTTATTAAACTTTCCTATTTCTTAATCAAATTTTCAAACAAAGCAAACAACAACAACAACAAAACAAAACACAAAATGCCTCAGTTTGGTCCTTGAGTTTGAGGAGGTAGACATAGATAAGAGTGTATGTGCCATGGAGGAAAAATGAGCACAATGCATGAGGCTAGAAACTTTAGCATCTAGGTACCATGTGGAGGCATGAGTTATCTTAATCATGTCCATAACATGTCTTCTGACACTCTTTTTCATGTTTATAGTACTGTTTCCAATTGCAATTTAATTAGCAAGATTTTCCTGAAATACCAAAATGTGATAAGAAAAAAATACCAAACTGTAAACCTACATCATCATCATCTTTTGCTTTTTGCCTTGCATCTTCAGCTTCTGCACGAGCTCTAGTGGGGAAAAAAAACAAGTTATTTGAATTGAGTTCACTTTTTCAAAGAATGAAAGAGTAGATCAACAATTTTAACCACCATCAAAGGGTTATTTTTCTTTTTCTAAACAGGTATTTAATTGCCTTAATGTAGAGGAATTTTACTGTATTCCTGTTCCTACCAGGTATTAAAGGAAGCTGGATGATGGAAAATAATAAATGTTTCTAATTTCCTTATTATCAAAATGAACATATTTGAACAGTTCTACCTTTTTCAACATCACAGCAGACATAAAAATGATAAAATTTGGATGACACACTGGTAAATGGAGGGGGGACTGCTCACAGTAGAGGCCAGGGTGTTTCACCGTATCCCAGGCAACTCTTGGCCTTTCCTGCCTTGAGAGAGCTGAAGGCATCAATCTCGGGGTTACACCTGTAACCTTTTGGTAGCACACTGGCAAAGAGAGTTTGGTTTAGAACAACATGGACAAAACTTACTTCCTAAGCTCTTCCTCCAATTCCTTGTTCTTTTCTTCTAGCTTCAGTTT
This sequence comes from Cabassous unicinctus, assembly GCA_029593785.1. NCBI lineage: Eukaryota > Metazoa > Chordata > Mammalia > Cingulata > Chlamyphoridae > Cabassous > Cabassous unicinctus. Next base: position 1,318 of record JAQZBX010101443.1, read on the forward strand.
GGCTTGTTTCACAGCCTCCAATTCCCCTTGCAGTACATCTTTCTCACAGGTCAGTTCATCCACTTTTGCTATCAAATCATTCTTCACTACATTCAAAGCATTTCTAAGAAACACATATTTCAAGTGCATCATTACAAATAAATATTCTATCTCTCTGCTTATTCTTTTGTAGACCAAAGTAACTATACAATCATAAAGCTGAATAACTGAATACTTGAAGCCATTTTACCTGATGATGCTTGCTAGAGAAAGGTAAAATAACACACTTATCAAACCAAAAATAAATGGATAAAGTAAGGCAGGCCTCCAACTAATAAAAAAGCCAGAATTAAGTAAGATTAAACATTTTTAAAACTAGCATTTGTAGGGGTACTGTTATTAATTCTGAAAGGATATCATCCAAGAAATAAAGTAAAATTATTCCTTGAAGTTACCTTTAATAATTACTGAGAAAAAAGTCCAAACTGGGAAAAAAATCCAAGATCCAATTCCTTTTGGGTATAGTCTACATAGGACCTCATTATAGCTACACTCTGTGTTGAATATACACAGATATTCCACAGTTTCTCTGACACAGCACATGTACAAAAGGACCTAGCCTGCTTTTCCACATGACTCAGACCTGTCCCATCTATACCACAGATGTTCAGTATTCTTGAGGGCCTAAGACCCTGCAAATTGTACTGGAGAACTGCAACTATGAAGGAGAGCTCTGAAGAGGTGGACTGGGTATAGAGCAAAACTTCTGTGCTAAAACAAAAGGAACCCTAGGAGGAAAGGGAAGAAAATTGACGAATCCCAGGGAAGGTAGGAAAAAAGTACAAAACACATTCAGAAGATTAAGAGAAAGGCATGGATACTTGTAGAGTGGAAAAGAGATGCAAATCTATGTTTTCGAAAAAGAGCAATGAAACATATCCATTAGTGAAATGTAGGTCCCATTACCTGTTTGTGTGAGTGTGTGTGTGCACATGCATGCACACACACACATCCAAAGAGGAGGAATGAGATAGGGGTAGAGAGACTGCACAGTGCTATTTAAATGAATAAGCATTGACTTGGAGAATAAGGAAATTTGGTATCTTTTGTTTCTTGCTAAAATTCTGTATATACTTACTTGGTTTCCAACAGTTGCGTATTTTCTAATATGAGATTCTCAACTTCACGACCCATTCCTGTCAAAAGAAAGAAGATAAAGGTCTTTAAAAATAAACTTTTAATAAAAGTACATATGTTTATAATATAAACATCTATAGTTAAAAAATTTATTTTACAAATTTTATCTGTCCTTAACTAAACTTATTTTGTTTATCTTTTTATTGAAGTCTCTACTTGTATGGATTATAAAATTATAAATAATTGTCCATCACAAAACAAAGCTAAAGATTTTGTTGGCCATTGCTTTATAACTTAATCTATATTTTTTTCTCATGGATAATATTTCAAAAGGACTGAGACTTTTCTGCCAAATATTCTAACAAATAGCATTATTTGGAGGGGTGGGGGAAGGGATGGTATTGATATGGATCAAAAGTGTTTTCAAATCACAGTTGGTATTTTAGGCTTTTGCCTAAAAATTAGGTCTTATTAATAGAGAACAGGCAAAGACAAGGACAAAGAGAGACAGAATCCCAAAGCAGATGAAACCTTACCAAAGAAATTATGGTCTTAAAGCCCATGCATTCCATGTAAAGCAAAAACAAAGAACAAGAAATGTTTTATGTAAGAAACACATGAAAAATAGATTATTAGTCTATAAAGTTTTATGCATGACAGGAAAATCACCTGGAATAACAATGTTATGATTTAATGCATAATGATGTGTAAAAGATGGAAATAAAGATAAGATGATTTCCTTCATTCATAAGATATTTATGATATACCTAAAGAAATACATGTTTTGCCAATTCTTTCTCACAGTAAAATTAAAAATGATTAGATTGAAAACCCAAAATCAATAATATGAAGTTTCCTTCAAAGTGCCATGTATAAATTATAGTGTTCAGTTTTCATTGAACTGAAACTATAGTGTTCAGTCTTACTATTTTAATAAGCATTGTAAGGTACCCATGTAGAGCATTTGATGCAAAATCTAATGTAGTAATCTTTAGGAAGAAGAAAGCAATTTGATTTCCTGCTCATAAAATAACTGAAGAAATGATATAATACACAAAAGATATATATCTCATAAAATTATAAAAACAAAACAAAAATCCACCACCTATTTATCCTAAGAAATTGTGAGCTAATGCTGGAAATTTACATTTAGTAGAAGTAGTGATATTCATAACTCAACTGAAAAGGGAGGAATTATTTTTAAAGAAAACTATATAAGGCAAAGGAGTTAACGTGTCCCTTTATTTTTTTTTAAAAAAAGATAATATTCTAAGTGACAAAGATTATTTAAAAAAAAACCTAAGAATGCTAAAAATTCAATGCTCACAGAGGGATTCATATTTTGTCAGTATAATAAATGTTTTTAAAATATTCTCATCATCAGGATACTTCTACCATGAAGAATTTAAGTATCATAAATATTAGCTTAATCATCTATATATTCTCCAAAAACTGAAAATAAAAACTAAAAAAGTTTCCAAGTTCCAATTCCAAAATAAGTTTTGGTAAGATATGTATAAATATTTGCTTTAAACATTAATGTTGGGGAGCAGATGTGGCTCAAGCTATTGAGTGCTTGGTTCCCACACGGGAGGTCCCGGATTCAGTTTCTGCTGCCTCCTAAAAACAAACAGTAAGCAAGCAAATGAAAAAAACCAACTCAGGGGAGCCAATGTGGCTCAGTGGTTGAGTACCGGCTGCCCAGATACAAGGTGCTGGGTTCAATCCCCAGCCCCGGTACGGCAAAAAAAAAACAAAACACACACACTAAAACATTAATGTTAGCTTTTCAATAAAGCTATAGAGACAGAAGAAATAGGGCTTAGACTGGTTGAAAAAAAGTTTATTTAATAACTATATTTGCTAAAAATTCTCAAGCATAGAAAGGTAAGCATAAATGCTGAAAATATATGCAAGGCCAAAAAGAATAAAAAATTAAAAAGCTAAGCAGAAAAATGGATGAGAAAGCAAATGAGAACAGCAGCCAAGAACACCCTAGGCTTAAAAAGCAGTAATATTTAAATATTTAAAAGCATACACACCAGAATATTCCCCTGGGTAAGCAGCCCAAGAGAAAAATGAATGAGAATCTCAATTAGATTGTTTTCAGAAAGCAAGAACTAAACTCATTTATTTTAAAATGAGAGGAGACAAAGAACTTTAAAGGATGTAGAGAAACCATTAACTAAATGCAGTAAAGTATAAATATTATAAATAGGAAAAAATTCAAATAAGTTCTATAGGAGACACATATCCTTAGAGTGTAAAATTACCATTAAATTTACACATTTCCAATAAAGAGGTTTCTTAAATCTAGTGTATGAATTTAATATATGGTGAATAGGATTGTCAAAATATTTTCACTTTGAAATGTATCAACAAATACTAACTCCATATAACTATAAGAAAAACAATTTGAAGTGGACCCATTTCTATTGAACACTTAAACATAGGTCTAATATATTTGAAACTTTATTAAAAGCAAAAATCTACCAGACAGTTTTTAAAATCATAGAAATCTCATTTGGATTTTTAGCATTGATTTTCTACCTAGGTCTACAGAAGGGCTTCAGAGTTATATAGTAACCTTTAAGATTGCATGCACAATTTAATCTACTTCTATATGTGCATTTTGTCAAAAGTACATTGGTTTCTGACAAATTCTCCTGTAAAGGATTTTTAACCCACCAAAGACAGAAGAATCACAGATTAGAGGTGAAACCAAACTGTTAGAATTTAGCAATCCTTTCATTTAGTTGCTGTGCCATGTGCTATAGACTCAATAGTGATCATGAAAGACACAGATGTCTTGGTCCATCCAGGGAAACAGGCATATAAACAACTACAGTAAAGTGTAAAAAGTGACATAAGAGATAATATGCAGTGCCATGGGAATACATTTCAGGGACAATTAAACTTGAATTAGAGGAGCAAAGCAGAATTCTTGGAGGGTATGTCATTTAAGTGAAGGCAAGAGGGATAAATGTTTATTTAGGAGAGGGGAAAAAACAAGCCTCAGTAATTGCCTGTTGGGGAAATGGGAAGGGTCTAGGATGGAGAACTGAGATAGTAAACTTTGGTGCCTTGGGGCATAGGACAATAAAGGTGATGAACTAAGCTTTAGGGCATGTCAAGTGCAAATCCCTATAAATCATCTTGGAGGTGTCCAGTGGTCTGTTTGGATATAGCAGTCTGGGGCTCAGAAAAAGATCTGGGATGAAGATTAAAAATTTGGAAGTAGTAAGTCACAAAAGCCAAGAAACAACGAAAGCATGTAAGATTTACCAAACAAAGATGCAGGCCTAGGACAGGAGACATGAATGAGCAAAGGAAGAGAAGTTGAACTGAACTGAAAAGGAGCAATCAAAGAGGAAGAAAAGGATGCAGCAAGTCTGATATCACAGAAACCCAGCAAATTTAGCTTTAAAGACAAATGCTATTGGGAGGATGTGTGAAGTAAGAACTAAGAAGGAACCACTGGGCAGAGCAAACAAGAAGGTCGTTGAAGACCAGAGCAAGAGCAGTTTCAGGTGGTGGTGAGTGTGGGGGAGAATGCCAGATTGCAGTGAGATGAGGAGTAAGTGAAAACCCTGCCAACTGAAGTAGCAACCCTTTCAAGAAAATCTGTTTTGTTCACTGATGTATCACAAGCATCTTGAACAGTGCCTGGCACAGAGGAGACACTCAGTTAATAATGCTGCATAAAAATTTGACTAGAAATGGGAGTGATAGGGTGGCAGAGAATAGAAGATGTAAGGTCAGAGGAGGTCAATATTTTTTATTTTAAATGGAAAATATCTGAACATGTTAATTTAAATGATAATAGGAAGAAGTTTGTAAAGATATGGAAATTGAAAATATAGGATAGAAGATAATCAAGAGAAAGAAAATCCCCAAAGTAAGATATAGGAATACATGAATATATGGTTTCCAAGTACTAGAATGGAACTATTGGGAACTAAACTGAATGGAGAAAAGGATCACTGAAAATAAGGAAGCCAAGAAATAAGAGAACAGTCAAGATAAAGACAAACAGTTGGGGTTGTCTCTTTCAAATTATTACATTATGTATGAGTTTAAAGAAACTTGTATCTTAGAACAAGAGAGAAATGAATAATGAGTTATAGAAATGGGCTATGTATTTATCAACCCAAGGTCAAAGATCAGAGAAATTTGGGGAACAATTTTGTCAGTTTAATTATATTCCATTTAAATTAACTCTTAAGGAACACTCCATTTTTACATTTATCTTTTCTAGCCCTCCTTGAAAAATGCAATTCATTCAATTTCTTCAAATGTTTTACTTGGACTTTAATAGCGACAGTCTCTTTATGTCTGACTTGGAATAGTTATATTTATACACTTTCCATCTTTCTTACTAAATAGATTGTCAGCTCCATTTAGACAGAAATTATGTTTCCTCCAAAAAATACTTGACAAAATTGGTAATCAATAGAAAATTTAACATAAATTAATGTAAGCAATGCCCCTCTTCATTCCCAAGAATTGATAAATAGCACTGTTAGAGAACAATGTAGCTTGTATTACAATTACATTAATAGATATAATTTTTTTCAAAAGCAAGCAACTATTCCCAGGTATGGGATTTTAATTCTGTAAGGTTTTCAACTTCTATATGGTTTTTTTGCTTTTTTGGTTTTTTTTAGGAGGTACTGGGAGTTGAACCGGGATCTCAAACATGGGAAGCAGGCAGAGAATCATGTAATTATTACTGAAAAGAACTTCAGAGACCATCCATAGCAGCAGTTGGCAAACTTTTCCTGTAAAAGTCCGGATGGTAAATATTTTAGGCTTTATGGGCCATAAGATTTCTGTAGCAAACTACTCAACTATGCCATTAGTGCAAAAGCAACCACAGACAATAAGTAAATAAATAGGCATAACTGTGTTCCAATAAAACTGTATTTATACAAACAGGCGGTGAACTGGATTTGGCTCATGGGCCACAGTTTGTCACCCCCTGAACTAGAGTCCAGTGCCTCCAATTTATATACCAGCAAACTAAGACCTAGGCTAAGCTATTTGGCAAAGATCACCAGACAGTGGAAGAGCCAATCACTCTATGTTCTTCAACAACACAAACTTTTAAATGATTACATTTCCTGACAGAACTAAAACATAATCTCTGTGAAATCTCAGAAAAATCAAATGATCTACTTTTTTAAATTTAATTAAGGTCAACAATATTTACTGAAATTTGTTTAAGCCAAGAACTAATAATCCATCAATCCATACTTGGATATACACACCATGTTCCTTATGTGTAATACTGTTCTTGGAATATAGCAGGAGTTCAATAAATTTTATTACATGTAAATTCAAAACAAAAATTTAAATGCAATTCAATTTTAGGAGTACCAATATATAAAGATGCTTTCATTTAAAATTGTCATGATCGCAAAGAATACCTTTCTAGCAATTACCTAAAAATGCAATAATAGCCCTGTACCACTGGGAAGAAAGGGACATTTTAAAGGAATTTTCAATTACATCACTTAAAAAATCTATTTTTAAAACACTATGATACTACTTCAGATGAGCTGTCATACCTAGTAAATCTGCTCCTTCATCCACATCTCCAATTAGGCCTGAGCCAGCTGAAGACAGTTCTTCAAAGAGAGATTCTGTATTGCGATCAAAAGCTTTGTTCTCTATGCCTTTGGTAGGAGTGCTATGCAACAAAAACAACGAAACCAAATCAACAAATTACAAAGACTTTTTTGACAGTGAAAAATGAATGCCTGGGCTAAGCTATAATATAATAATTTTTAGACTATAATTTACATTTGATACAAAATGTAAATAAGCAAGATTTCTCAAAGGTTTCCTAAGAAATTCCCACTAAACTCCACAGATAAAACTGGTGAAAATATAGAATGTTTTGGTTGTGAAATCTTAGCACAACACAAACAAATAAATGGCAGCTAACAGAGAGCACTATTTTGCTCTGTACCAAGCACTGGTTTAAGTACTTTACCTAGACAACCTTATTTAATCCTCGCAACTACTTGACAAAGTAGATGCTGTGATTATTCTAATTGTATAGGTGAGGAAACTGAAGAGGTTAAGGAAGTTACCAAGATCACACAGCAAATGAGTAGTCTGGCTCCAGAAACCATGATCTTAACTACAACTGTCTGGGACATAAATTGGCACAGTTTTTTTTTTAAGGGCAATTTGATAATATATATTAAAATTTAAAATGCAAACAGCCAGTGACCTACAAATTTCATTAAAAAATATGTTCTACAAAAAATCAAATTGCCACAAGAAGGCAATTGCATGTGTAAAAGGATGGTCAGAACAGCATTTTTATAGAAGTAAAAGCTAAAATGACCTAAGTGATCATTAATAGAGGACAGATTAAATAAGTTATAGATACACATATAAAATTTAAGTTTTTAACTTATAGTTAAAAATGGTAAAATAGAGCTTTATAAACTAAAGAAAACCATTAGTTTTTTTAAAAAGCAAGCTATAAATCAGTATATATGGTAGAAGCCCTTTTTTGCAGGGTTGGGAGGGGAAATAGGCAAGTATGTGTTTACGTATTAATGATATATTAATAGAAAAAAGTCTGTATGGGATCTCCAGTTAAACATGGAGGACTAAACATTGTCATTTATCACCCATTTTGGAAGCCTAACTAAAATTACAGTTAAGGAATTAAAAAGGTATATATCTACAAAGACAGGAATAGGGGAAAAAAAACTATAGCAGATTAGATATGAACAAAATTTTGTAAGATGGAAAACAGATGCACAAACAGTAGAAACTAATTTAACAGACCAGAAAAAGCTGAAACCTAAGTTGCTGAGGTTAGGGGGAGGAAGTCATTTTGCTCCAGAATCCCTAAAAGGCCTAGGACTTGAAGGTACCAGGAATCTCTGTGCAGGGAGGGCACAAAAAAGAGAAGGATGGGTAAAAGACTGCACAAGAAGCAGCACAAGATCTAGAGCCAATCCTCCAGAATGTTAAGATCTCCATTCTCCTAGCATAGCTCTATGAACATGTTAGCTAAATTGAAGAATCAGTGTTATTTACTTAAGGATGAGCAAAACAGCCACAAAGTACCAGACATTTAAATCAGGCCTCTACAAGAAAACTAAAAGTAAAACAAACAAACAATCAAAAAAACTAATTTTCTCAGAATAAATGTTGCATCTACAGGGGAAAAAAATAATGAGAGTTGGTTGAAAGATATAGTAGAAGAAATCACTAAAAAGTTAGATGGAGACAGGGGAGAAAAGAAATAATGAAGATCAGTTCAGATGTTCAATATCTACCTAATAGGTGTTCCAAAAAGAGATATGAAGGAACAAAATTGAGGAAAATTTCTTAGAACTGGGAGATATGAATTTCCTGATTTACTACAAACAAGAAAAAGAAAATACAATGAATAAAAAAAGACTCCTACACCAAGCACATCATCATGAATTTTCTACAAAAAGAAAAAAGACAAAAAGCAGGGGTAAAGTAAAGATCTTAAAAGCTTCCTGAGAGAATATATGAAGAAGCAAGACCCCAAATGGTTCCATACTGGACTCAACATGAAAGTAATGGCTTCAAAATTCTGAGGGAAAACACTTTCCAAACTAGAACTCTGTATGTAGCCAAACTATCAATCATGACTTCAAATGACATTTGTTACATTCAAGCTCTTAAAAAATTTTTTACTTTCCATGTACCTTTTGCCCAGTGAAGAATATTTTCAATCAAAACAAAGGTATAAATCAAAAAGCAGGATGATACAGGATCCAGGAAATAAAGGATCCAACAGAGGAGGAGGAAGGAATTCCCAGGACAGTGAGGACAAATCCCAAGACCACAGCTGACACAACAGTCTAGACTGGAACATGGGAAAACAGAGCTCCAGGAAACAGATACGTTTTGCGTTTGGCCATACTCTCAGAGTATCTGTCAAGGTATTAGTGATAGATACACAGAAAACGAAGCAAAAGAAACAAAACAAAAACAAACACATAAACAAAAAAATTCAAGGCTTTATAGAAAAACAAAAAGTTGTACAAGAAAGGAAATGTCATCATAGCATATTCTGAGGCTGAGCTGTGATTAATGTTTGTTCAGTCATAATGCTGTAAACGATGAATACTAATTTAATGCTAACCCTAATTTAAGCAAAAACTGAGATATAATTATATTGGGGGGAAGAAAAGGAGGATGGTGGTTTAAGGAGCTATACCCTTATCGTCTTTCACTCTAGAAAGTCAACAGCTAATGTCAGCCTTTCTTGACCAAGGTTCTTCATCTGATTCTCAGAATACAGGAAATTATTTGAGTGACTATTTTCTCAGTTCTCCTGAGGAAACTACATAGCCAGTATCATTCTAGATGCGTTGTAGCACAGATAATTCATTACATACAAGAGATACTTTAGGGCATTAGGACACAGATCCCCAGCTGAGAAAGGCTGGGACAGCAGTTATTTAGAAACTTAAAGATAAATAAAGCAGAAGAGAGAACTGAGAAGTGATAAAGGTTGCCTTTTGGGAGTGAGAATGAGGGGTGGCTAGGGGTAAGGAACTACTGTTGCCTTTCAAATTTTGTATTACCATTTGACTTTAGAACTGTGTACATGCATGACTCTGTTAAAATAAAATTTTAGTTTCGAAAAAAAGGTCAAGAATGACAAAAATACACTGACTGTTAATAGCAGTTGTATTTCTTAGACTAGGAGAGTGGAGAAAAAGCAAATTTCACTTTTCACACTTAAAAAAAAATTAAACAAACAATAAAGGAAAAAAGATTTAACAGAACATAGCCTTTTTTTCTTGTTGTTATTGCTTTT
>JAQZBX010101444.1:0-11262 GCA_029593785.1 Cabassous unicinctus
GAAAGAAAGAAGAAAAGAGAAAAAAAGAAAAAAATTCCATTGAAAATTATGACTTGGCTTTTAATTCTAGTTTCTTGATGTCAGGAAATTCTCTTCAGAGTAAGAAAATCTAGTTGATTTCAAAGTAATCGCAGAAAGCTGTCTGATAAACAGAGACCAAGCTCTCAGGTGAGTCACTTTAAAGTCTGTTTTCTTCCAAAGGTTCCCATTACACTGGGGGTAATGTGCACTCAATATGCCAGTACCACAGGAGGGTAATCGTGCCTGGAATGTCAGGCACAAAGGCCTCCAGATGGTTGGCAAGTAGACATTGAGAACTTCAGAAATGCTAAGTGCAGAGTGAAGGAAGTTCAGGAAACTCCATCGCCTATAAATGTGGAATTAAGTGTATCTTTTTCAAGAGCTAGGAAATGGCTACGTGATAAGGCACCTTCATTTTGGTTGGAATGAACAAATGAATCGCCCTAGCTCTCAAGGGAGAGAAGAGTGAATCCAGTGTTTTTGAGGATCTTGGAAGGTCAAGGAAGAGCCTTATAAGAGAAAGAACTGAATGGGTCTCATTTCACAGATGAGCGAGCTGAGGTCAAGATAATAGTCAGCCACCCAAGTCCAGGCAGGTGGACAAGAAAGGAGCCAGAGCTCCAGCTGGTCTCACTGACGCCAAGGATGTCACTCAGCCCAAGACACACGGACCCCAGGGAGGCTTGCTGCTGTTCCTAGGAGTGAGAAGCCGTGAGCTGAACATGCCACATCTGAGAGATTCATCGTGTGCTCCAAGATTGGAAAAAGAGAGCATTAGTTTCACGTTAAAATCACCATGGATATTTCATTTGGTAGTAGGCAAAAAAAAAACAACAACGTTAAAACACAAGCCTGCCTCCTGCCCCCCTCCCAAAGTCATGTTTGAACTAGGCTACTTCAAACCAGGAATATATGTTCATTTACTTATAACTGCCCCTCTTCCCCAAGCTGTGCATTACCTGAGAACAGAAAATAGGTTTCCATCTTCACATCCCCACACAAGCAGTGCACCTGGGCACTCAATCGATGCTTGTTGATTTCGCTTTTTAAACACTTCCTCCTACGTCACTGCCGCATTTGGGTTTATAGACTTCTCAGTTAATTACATCCAATGGATTACCATCACTTCATGCACCAAGCCATCTCAATTTCATCAGAAGGGTGTCTACAAAGTGAATAGCTACAGCCAGTTCTGTCTGTTGGATTCTGATTCTTGCTTCCTTCTCTTCTAGTTGGGCCCAATCTATTAGGTTTGGAGACCACTGCCTCTGAGCCACACAACTCCCCCAGGCTTTTCCTGAAAGTGAGTTGAAGCAAAATGCAGAGCAGACCTAGCTGGTGGGATTTATTCAGTGGTCGCATGAATAGGACGCAGGAGAATGTTTTATTTTATTTTTTCCTGTTTGCAGTCATCATTGACAGCTCTAGGCATTATGCTGTTCAGCCTCACTTACACGAAGAGCCGTGCTTTGCATTCCTCCAGATCTACTCCCAGGGAGCTCAGTGGACAGCCTTTCTTTAGTGATACAGTTAGAGCTTTGTACTACGTTTTGTTTTGCTATGGCTGCCAGGAAACTCAAGGGCACCTTTTCGGTTCAGGCAGTAACACAATTCACAACTCTGTGTAGCTTTTGTTCTTTTGGCCTAGTTTTAATATCCAGGGGCTAGTGTAGAGCAATTATATCAAACTAATAGCTAACATTTATAGAGAGCTCATTACTTGGCAGACACTAATATTTTACATTTATTAATCCATTTAATTCCCACAACCCAATTAGGAGGTATAATTATTCCCGATTAATATAGGCAGGAACTGATATTCACAGAGGTTAAAGTTACTTTTCCTGGGTTTGGTGCCTGCCAGGTAATGAGCTCTCTGTAAGTGCTGGCTATTATTCTAACACGCTTGAGCTTTTGTGTAGCAAGCGTCCTCAAGCTTTTTGGAAAGAGGCAGAGGGATAGTAATAGTGGAAGTAGGGAACTGAGGCAAAGTGTTTAAGCAGGTTGACCTTAGGTGCACAGACAGAGAGGGGAGCCTGCGTTTGCACACACAGGCTCTTGAAAGTCCCCTTACCTAGAATGGGGGCTCATAGTTGGAGATTTGGCAGCTTGTACTTTTTGATGAAATTAGTGGAAAAGAGAGTCTGGTGATGACGGTGGGTTAAATCACATTTATTATTCTCTGGAGTGAAGACAATAATGTCCAAATGTCCTCAGTCAGTCCAATACAGGAAAACTTGATTGCTGACCTTTGAATGTGGATTGATTTCCTTCCCAGGTTTTTGGACAGGGTTGCATGCTTTGCTGCCAAAAGAAAGAGGACAAAGGCTTTTTAGGGATAATGCATTCCTCATCTTTTTCCCCAAGAGGAACATCAGAGGAATTTAAGGAGATCTAGCGCCTTCGGGCCACTTTTTGAAAAATTGATATTGAATGCTATGGGCAACATCTAATTGGAATTCAGAGGATATTTAAGGGCAAGTGCGACAGATCGTTGCATGACACTTTTTTATACCATAGGGATTGTATTTTTCCACCTCTGCTTTTATGCTACTGCAGCTGCTCTGAAGTAAAAAACGTTTCCCAGGCAGTCTTGAGGAAAAAAATCCTTTATTTACTTAAAAATAATTTTTTTAAAAAGCACCCCTTCTTCTGCAAAACAATATTGAATGCTGTCTTTTTACAGAGATGCTAAGCTAATTGTATTTTGGTCTATTATATGACATTTTTCATCACAGCTGGATCTCCTTTGATTACTTTAATTACCCAGTGAATAAGTAAAGGTCATTTCATTTCAATCACAAAATCACTCACATTTTATCCTCATTAACATGTTCTCTATTTACATGAAGCTGGGCTCCTAAGTGATTCCATCGGAGCTATTAAGATGTTCATGTCAAGCCTGGCTGCAGGAAAGTGAACACTCAATGGAGGACATGGGCATTGTTTTCCCTTCCTAAGCTGTGTTTGTTTTCATCTGGTGAGCATTAATGATGAAGGTCAGGAACAATTCTAGGTCTAATGGGGCACAGATTACTGGTTACCATCGGGAAAATCTTCTGTTTCCTTTCTTCTGGGCTCTCAGTATCTACCAGCATTAGCCCTTAGTGCGTCGAGAAGCCTGAGTCTGCATTCACTTAGGATCTGCTGTCTCAACTTTAAATATCAAATATGAGTCTAGCATAGAGATACACCAAAGGGTACCAGTGCAAAAGACTTAAAATGACCTTGCTGATTTCATGACGCACATACAGGTTTACCTTGGAGAGACACACACATATCGTGTGTGTAGTAGGCGATTTCTGATGGCGTCCAATGATTCCCCCCCACACCCCACTCTCCTAGTATCCATGTCCTCATGTAATCCCCTCCCCTGCAGTAAGGACCAAACCTAGTGAACTGCTTCTAACAAATAGAATATGACAAAAAGGAAGGAAAGCCTCTGAGATTAGGGTATAAGAAACTGTTCCTTCCATCTGGCTTGCACACTGCCCCTTCTCTCTCTCTCTCCCTCCCCCTCTCTGTAGCTCTTCCTGCTACCTTACTCTCATGACACAAGCTGTCATGTTGTGAGTTGCCCTGTGGAGAGGCCCATGAGGCAGAGGACCAAGGGCTTCCTTGGTCCAACAGCCGCAGAGAAGCTCTGCCCTGCCAACAGCCATGTTTAATGAGCTTGGGAGGAGGTCCTCTCCTGACAGCCCTGAAGATAATGCCTATAGCCTTGTGAGAGACCATGAGGTGGAGGACCCAGCTAAGCCGTTCCTGACCCACAAACACCTGTGAGACTTTTGTTGCCTTAAGCCCTAAGTTTTGCAGCATTTCTTACATCACTATAGATCACTAACACATATGCACACATGCATGCATGCACGTGCACACACATCTATATATCAAATCACACAGATACCACATACCGCATACATGAAATACCACCTGCTGGAGGTATATGTGTGTATGTGTGAGAGAAAGAAAGCTAAGAAAAAGTCGACATTCCCTGGGAGAAGGTAGAAAATCCTTCACTGCTAAGTCTCTGCCTTGCTGCCTACCTACCAGCAGGCTCGTCCGAAACCACTCACCTTGTGTCTAGTCACGGTGGCTCCTTGTCTTCCTCAAACGTGGCTTACTCCTCGACTCTGCATGTCTGTGTCGGCTGTGGTCTCCACTGGAGATGGACTAGGGCTGTGGCAGGGATGATGGTGAGAAGTGAAGGCTTTGTGATATGGTTTAGAGGTAGAACGTATAAGGTTGCCAGATGGATTGGGACTGTGAGGAGAAAGGCAAAATCAAGGATGACTTGTAAGCTACTTGAGCTACTGTGAGAATGGACAATAATACTAGTTATTAAAATAGGAAGGAACTAGGACATGAATACATTTTTGCATTTCTAAGGGCACATGTTAAGTAGGGAGTAGGATAACAAATCTGAATATCGGGGCCAAATTTCAGATTTGAAGGCACACATTTTGAGTACCATCACATAGATGACAGTTGAATCTATCTGAGTAGACATGTGGCAGAAGAGCTTAGAAAGAAATGAGAACGGGACTGATAACTGTGTCCTGCTTCAGTCAGCATTTAAACATTTGGTATAGAAGGAGAACAGAAAACAATAAAGTGAAGGAATGGCTTGTGAACCCAGAGGAGTCCCAAGAGAGTGGAGGTTTTCAGCAGCTCCAAGAAGAAAAGCTTTCGGAAAGGAGAAAAGAAGCTGCTGTGTGGAATGCTTCTAAGAGCTTGAGAGAGATGGGTTAAGCAGAATGACCATTTGATTGGGGAACGGGGAAATCACGTTTGACATTTTCAGGGACCAGTAGAAACAGAAGCCATTTTGCGTTGGGTTGAAAACATGAACGAGACATTTAAAGGTTAAAGCAAGAGACATAATAAATAAACAGGAAAAAAGGGGGATTGGATAATATTTACATCAGAGTCAGACTCACAGTATTTAGCAATTAGTAATGAAATTTTAAAAAATATGAAGAATAGCTACCAAAAAGCAATCAAACATCATACTTTATGATAAAACTTTAGGGGCGGTATTTTGAAAATCAAAAACAATACGAATGCATTCAAGGTCACAATTATTATCCAACATTGTATGGGCACCCTGCCAAAGCAAGGGGGAAAAATTAGAATAGTGACTGAAAATGAGGAGAAATCCCTGTCATTATTTGTAGGTGTCTAATCATTTGCATAGTAAATCTAGAGAATATCCAGGTGAATTATTAGCACTGTCTCTGAATAAGACCAGCATACAGAAAGCACTAGTGTTTCTCTACACTAGCACTAACCAGTTAGTAAATGTAAAAGGAAAGAAAATCTCACTCACTAAACCAGCAAAGTCTATAAAATACCTCGGAATATACCTAGCAAAATTCTGCATGGAGAAAAATTGTAAAACAATATTAAAGCATCTAAAAAGATCCAAATAATTGGGATAACAGTTGTTTAAGGGATAGACTTTATCATAATGATATCAATTCTCCATAAAGGGCTGAGCAAATTCAAAGCAAAACCAATAAACATCCCAACAAATTTTGTTTGTTCTGTTTTTGGTATTCAGCAAATATGCTTAAATTTATGCATAGCAGCAAAATCCCCAGAAAAGCCTGAATAATGGTGGAAATTCTGAAAAAGAATAACGTAAAAGGAGTTCTTTTGTAATTTAAAATCAAGATTTATTACAAAGTACTGCAATGAAACCATGGCAGGAAAGTCTATAAACTGACCCACAAACATATGCCCTTTGATATAGATTTGAATTCAGCAAATAGTGTTGGGACAATTGACTTTCTATATACAAAAAAATGATAAAATTAGACCCCTGCCTCAAGCATAAATGGAGCTGGAGTAAGGATGTAAGGTGAAAAGCAGAGCTTTGAAGCTATCAGGATAAAACTGGTCAATACGTTTCAACTTTCAGGGTAGGAAATAATTTTTAAAAACAGGTCACAATAAAGAAAACCCATAAAAGATTGAAAAATGTTTATAACAAAATGTACAACTTCTTCAGGATATAAGTCACCATAAATTTAAAAGTTAAATCTACACAGCCAAGTAGATAGAGGTACCTGCTGTCTACAGAGCTGTACATCTATCTATACATTGTCCTGCCTGAGTATCTCTGCCTGTCTATGTATCTACCTACTGAAGGGATTGTGGTTTAGAATACAAAAGTCTAGCACATCAACTGGAAAAAAGACTAAGAGATCAAAAGAAACTGAATGGTATTTTTGAATGGAAAATTCACCAAAGTATTTGTATGAGCAATAACAATTTAGCAAAACAATTTAGCAGTTATATGAAATAGCAATAGCAACTTGAAAAGATTCTTAACATCAGCAGTATTTGTGAAAAGGCCAATTAAAATAAAAATAAGATATATTTTCACATCTGTCAGATTGGCAAAACTTCCAAATCTGACTATATTGGGTTGGCAAGGACAATATGTGTGAGCTGTTTGTAATGTCAAGTAAAGTGGCAGCTGTGTCTACTCCACGTGCCAGCAATTTCATTCCTACTGTATACCCTAGAGAAATGGACATATGCCCAAAAGAAAAAAGTGTAAAGATTGCTGGTAATTCCAGCACCTCCTAGGCCTCTTAACCAAAATGGAAAATTAGGTGGCAATGGATGAATAAATTGTGGTATGTTCACTAATGGAGAACTATATAGCAGCCAAAGAATGAAATAGATAAATGCCTGCCAAATTCCTTCTCTTTCTGCAAATAAATAGACAGATAGATAGATAGAGATATACACACATACACACATATATAGATAGATAGGTAGATATGAAATGCTGAGTAAAGAAAGCAAATTATAGAACAATGCATACGGTTTAATATGCATAAATATGTTTGTAAGTTATGAATGCGCAATAGGACGTGTTCTCTTAAGGGTACATATTTATATAGTAAAAATATAAAAATTTGGGGTGATTACACAGCAAGCTTATGATTTTTTATTTTAGGAAGGAAGAGGAAGTGGGAAGTGAAGGAATAGAGTCAGGAATCATTTAGGGAAAAAATGAAACAGCCTTTTAAGGACTTTTGACGATCTTATGAAACGGGGCCTGGGGAGGGGAGGGTGAGGAGGTGGCCAAGTGGCAGATGCTAAACGTGTTGGTTTAACGACAGACACGATAGGCAGAGGAGGCTCAGTTCGTAATACAGAGAAAAGGACATTGTGGGAGACCCTCCTGAAGGGGGGTGGGAGCCACCACAAGGACAGGGCTTGCCCCTGGTAAGAGAAGTGGAGTGGAGTGAATTGGGCCACCGATTTGGACGTGCTCTTGGTCTGCACCTCCTGAAGATGTCATTTTAGCTACGGTGTGGCCCAGCTCATGAAGCGTGGGCCCTAATCCAGACTCCTGGAATCCTTTCCACACAGACTGAAATTCAGACGGAGAGGGAGAGAGCCACGGGGAGGGGCCGGAAGCCGGAAGAGAAAGGAGAGGGCCTCGCCTTGTGACGAGGACACACGCTAAGGAACCGCAAGGGCTGTTACAGACTTTGGGGAGACGCCTCGATTTTGGACTTCTCCTGGCCTCAGAACCAGTAAATTCCTGTTGTCTAAAAGCAGTGTGTGGTATTTGTGAAAGCAGCCTAGGAAAACCAAGGCAAGGGGTTTTATTTCTTCAGCTGTCGGTGGAGAGACGAAGTAACTCCTGTCTAAGGACGAGGAAGGTGTGTGCTTTGTTGGTGGCGATGTGAGAGTTACGATCTAGTGACTTACCTTTTCTCAGGGAGAAGGAGACGGGTCCATTGGGGAGTGATGTGGTTGAGGGACAGCTTTGAGGTTTATATAGCCAGGAAACTATATGAAGGAATCTTTTCAAAAATAAGAAGGCAATGTTTTAGGGAAAAGAGATCGGATACTGTAGCTGTTTGGCATTATTTATGAATTCCAAAAATAGATATTGGATTATGTTTGTAAATTGGTCTGTTCCTCTGGGCATATTAGATTCGATTGGATTCAGAGGTTTCGCTTTTACTTGATTAAATAATGATTAAGGCTTTGACTGGGCTACGTCAGTAGGACATTAAGTCCCTGCCCCCTTGGTGGGCAGGGGCTCACAGAGAAAACGATGTGGCAGAAGAGAAAGAGTTTTTTGAGCTGGAGCCCAGGGAAGTAAACACACAGGAGAAGAACACGGAGGAATAGAGACGGTTCCATAGACACGGCAGAGGCCCCGGGAAGAGAGATGAGCCTGACAGTCTACAGCTGACCTTGTGGAGAGAGCAGAGCAGCTGAGCCCAGAGAGAAAGGAGCCCCAGGAGAGAGACAAAAATAAACCCAGCCTGCAGCTGATATTGAAGAAGCGAGACCACGGAGCCTTAAGAGGCAGAGGAAGGCTGAACAGTCGCAGACATCGGCAGCCATCCTGCTCCAACACACGGCAACAGACTTTGGTGAGGGAAGTAACTTATGCTTTATGGCCTTGTGACTGTGAGCTTCTACCCCAAATAAGTACCTTTTGTGAAACCCAAAAGATTTCTGGTACTTTGCATCGGCACCCCTTTGTCTGACTAATACAGATACTAAGGTAATTTTGAGGGACAATTTGACGTTTTGGTCATGAATTTGTAATCTGTTAGAATTTCAGCTCCCTGAGGAGAGGATTTTTAGCTGTTTTGTTCAAAATTTTTGCATGTACTTAAAATGTGGTTGGCACATAGTAGGCATTCAATAATGAATGAATGAACAAATGAGTGACTATACAGTGAGAACAGTCAGCATGGGTTTGTGAAATTTTGTTTCTTTCAATGTCCAGTTGTTTGGATATAGTTGGGAAGAAGTCAGAATTGTGTTTAGCTGGATTTGTGGTTTTTGCTTTTCTCTTAGAGTATATTGGAGGTAGAGTTGAGGGTTTGCAATCAAGTGGCTGGAATGCAGGGCTCTGATGGTAGTGAAATCCATGTTGCTGGGAAAATGAAGGAACGGTTGAATAAATAGATGGGAGGCTGGGGCGTGTGCTCTTGTGTTCCACCCATCTTCCCCCTCTAGGATGGACACCATCATTGCCCTCTTCTGCTGCGTGGGTGGCAGCCACAGCTCTCCAGAAGCCCCTCTGCAGGACTGGTCATGGGCTGAAGAAGTCCACCTGGCCCTCAGACAAAGTCTGCTCCATGCAGGCCTTCCAGGCCCGCCTCCTTCACCCCAGCACATGGCCACCCCGGCCCCGGAGCTCCATGTGGAATCAGCATGCCACAGTGTGCTCTTCTCCCTGTCCTCCCAGTCCTGAGAGCACTTCTCAGTAAACTCTGCCTGCCAATCACAGAGACACAGTCTAGGTGCAAGCAGAGCCGTGACAGAGGTCTCCCTGAGACCAAGGACTCCTACAGTGGGGTGCCAGAGGGACCAGGGGTTAGAGCTCGAGGTTCAGAGGTGATATTGTCATTGGGGGTTATCAGGCCAAGGCTGCAGCCGGGGGCAAGTGTCTGAGAAGTGGATGGCATCTCAAAGCAGAGGAGCAGCTTCCTCTCTGCCCACATGCTGCTGGCTTCCACAGCTGCTAAAGGATTGGTCATGGTCTGCAATATTTTCTCATACGTTAACTGGAGGAGAAGCTTGAAGTTTGAGTCCAGATTCACAGAGGACAGATGTCAGACAACAAAGTAAGGGGTGAATGAAAGAGCACACTTTCAAAGTGGTTGGCCTGTAGCCTAGTGAAAGAAGGACTGGGATCTCTCTTCAGTAACAAGTGTGTGTGTGTGTTAGGAGTTAGGGGAAATCGTGCAGGATCCTTGTCTTACAGTATGTACGGAGGGGGAGTGGAAGAGGGACTTATGTGGAAACAAATATTTGCAGGTGAACTGAAAAAGCCTGTCTTACTCACCATTGAATCTTCAGGAAAAGCACCTGATACCTGAGTAGGCATCCAATGAGCTTCTGTAATGAATTTCTCCATCGTTCCTCTCTCCAAAGTTGCACCCATACCCCACCTCCAATGCCAGGGTTTAGGCGAAAAAGGGTGAATTTTAAGTAATGCCATTTATATCTCAATAAATGTGTTTAAAAAAAGAAAATTTTTCTACTGTATACTGGAAGTTTGAATTGTTTATATTTTTAGAATTTAAAGTTGATGCTAGCTTGAATATAGTTATACTCTATTTACTCTGACAATTAAAAGTGTAAAATAAACATGTAGCTATAGATTATATTTTATAAAATAATGTGAGCATTAATCATCTAAAATATATATACACAGAAAAGTCCACATGTGCTTTTGAAATGAGTACAGAATGAACATGACAGATTTTGATGAAATCGTTTAATAAGCCAAGATAATTATAAAACTCTTTGCTCAGGTACTGTACAAGCAAAGGTATTGTATTATGATAGCTGGTTGCCATGGCTACGTGAACTTTAATATGTTTTTCAATGACTTATATTTAAATATTCTTGCGAAGTTCATGAAAGAGACACTTTTCACGCTTAATGAAGATCATGACTAATTAGAGTTGCTAGGAGAATTGGGACCACAAACTCAAATTTGGGCATATGTTGTGCTTTAAAGTAAATATTTCATATCTCTAAAAATAATACCATATTTTCTAATGAAGCATTCCCATGCTGGCAGAACACAATGCTCATCTTTTCCTTCCTCACCAATTATTTTTATGTGGGTTGGAGAAAAACGTGACAACACTTTAAAAGGCTCACGAACTCGAAGAAACATTTGGCTGCTTGTATTCATCCCATTTGCCATCACAAGGGGTAAGAACCCACATGTCCCCTATCGGGTGCTCCATCTCGTTACTTATATCTGTCTTATCTGTGTCTACGTCTCGGAACACCTCCACCTTCCTCTATGTCTACACGTATTCCTAAAACTGTCTGCTTCTTTATGTCTATGTCGATGGCTCTTACTGTAACCATAACGACAACCAAATCTACGTCAACACCTACACCTGTTCCCATATCTATAAGTAGACTTGCACCTATGTCTTGGTGTAGGTCTCCACCGAAAATGACACCTATGTCTATAGCTACACCTACCCCCGTATCTATATCCCCAACTCTGTGCATACCTACACCTACGTCTATGTCTACACCTACAACTACATCCATATCTATTTCCACAACTCTATGTGGAGCTATGCCTGTGTCTATACCTACACCTACATCTACATCCGTATCTATATCCATGACTCTATGTACACCTACACCTATGTCTACACCTACATCTACATCCATATCTATTTCCACAACTCTATGTGGAGCTATGCCTGTGTC
>JAQZBX010101445.1:0-11262 GCA_029593785.1 Cabassous unicinctus
CGCCTCTCTCCACTCCAGAAGGTCCCAGGATCGGTTCCCGGTGCCACCTAAAGAGAAGACAAGCAGACACAGAGGAACACAGAGGGCTGACAGCGCAAAACAACGAGTGGGGAGGGGAAGAAATAAATAAATAAATCTTAAAAAAAAAAAAGTCCTTACCAGACAATCCCAACATCTGATTTGTCTTGTTGGTAGGTGTTGATCATCTTTCCTCGGCCAAGTTGTGGTTTTCCTGGTTCTTGGTATGATGAGTGATTTTTCCATTGTATCCTGGACACTCTGGGCATTATATCCTGAGACTCTGAATCCTGTTTAATCTTACTTTCGGCAGGCCCCTGCTGAGCTGTGGCCTGAGGGTCCGACGGGTGCCTTGGCAACCTGCCCGAGCACAGGTGGGCACTGCGCTCGTGCCCCTTAGGTGTGTGTGGTGGAGATTCAGCCCCCAGCCCGGCCGGCAGGTTGCAGCGAAGGACTGACTCTCACTGCTTCACTGCTTTCGACTGGGTGCTGAGCTCAGCATCTCCCCGGGTCCCACAGACACGAGGGACAGAGAGGGGAGGACGTGCACTGCCAGCCAGCCCCACCTCGCACGCCTCCACACGTTCACCAGCTCCCCGCTGGGACCCCCGACACCAGGGCAGGAAGGAGCCCTGACGACCCCCTCACCCCACCACATTCGGACTTGCTACTGCCAGCTGGGTGTGGAGGTTCAGCTCCCCACTTGGCCCTCCTGACTCCAAGGGGAGAGAGCTCGGCGTAGTGGTGACAAGCCTGCATGGGGTCAGAGGCTCAGCTCCCCACGGACTCAACTGGAGGAGCTGGAGCGCTGTTACCTCTATGGCTGGCAGGTGGAAGGTCCTCTCCCCTGAGTCCCAGCAAGGGAATCCCAACACACACCTGCTTCTGATGGCTGCGAGGCATGGCCCGGCCGGCAGCAGGATAGAGCGCCCGTCGGTGTCCATGGGGTGGAGTGGAGTGGAAGGGCAGCTCCCGCTGGCCCCACTGCTCCTCCACGCACTTCTCTCTCCCCTCCCTTCCCCGTTGTCCCAGACACACCCGAGACAGGGACTTGGGTGCAAGCAGTTTATTTGGGGGTGATCCCAGGAAGCACGGCGAAGGAGTGGGGAAGTGAGAGAGGGAGGAGAAGAAACCCCAAAGGTCCTGTCAGTGACAAGCTGCCTCCAGGAGCGGGTGGACCTCGTGAGAGCTGTGGAGCCCACACCTCCGTCCTTCCCACCTGGCTTCTGTGCCAAGCCTGCTCGTGGGCGACCCGGGAAGCCGGCAGCCTGGGGAGGCCCCCGCGTGGGCCTGGGGGCACCAGTGCAGCCCGCTGCACCGTGAGTCTGGGGCCTCAAGGCAAACGCAGAGCAGAGGCTGCCGGGCTTAAAGCAGCTCAGGGACAAGGTGCCTGCGCTGCGTTGGCTTCCAAGTGTTCCACTTCGTTTCTAAATGTTGGCACCAAGAATCTGTCCTGTGTTCCTGGGGATTCTAGAAGCAGATCGTGCCCTGCTCAGCTGACGAACATGCCCCCTTAGGCCCGCCTTTCCTTCAGTTTACAGAAGATTTGGGTCTTTGTTATGTCAAAGTGAAATAAAACAAACAAACGGAATACTTGTTCCGGCTCTAAAGGCGACTGCTGTGGGCTATTGCAGCATATCTTTTTTTTTTCCTGGTGAATTATTAATAAGCCCTGTTTCTGTTTAATGCCGGCTAATAATTTCTAAAAACAGATCTACAACTTCAGCTGTAATGCATGCCCATGAATCACGCTGCTGAAAACTCAGTTGTACGGTTAGCAAAAATTTCTGACAATAAAACGTCATCTTTCGACCTTCCTGTTTGGAATCCCAGCAGAACAGGAGACGACCCAGGAGGATAAAAGGGAGAAAACTGAAATACGGTTTTCCAGATCTTCTACAGCCTCGTCGAGAATACCAAAGAGGATGAAAATCTGGAAAAAGGCAGTTAAAGCGCCGCCTTTGAGTCAGCAAGGAAAGGGCGGCCTCACCCCACTCCCGTCAAGCATCTCCCTCACATCGGTCCTAAAATACAGGCGCCATTATCCCAGGTAGCAAAACAGAAGACTGAGCTTCAAAGAGGCCAGGAGGCCAGGTGCGCGGCAGAGCTGGGAGGCTCCCACAGGGCTGTGTGCAGCCCGGACGCCCGGCCACCCACGGACGCTTTGCTGCTGACCACATGCCTTGAGTTCCACGCGGTTCAGCTTTCCACGGGCAGAAGCAGCCGAGACTCACAAGTTGCCCTGGTCTTCCAAGAAGGACTCGAGGATGGAGAAACAGCGATTGGCAATGTCTATTCTGAAACTTCTCTCAAGGAGGTTCTGATATCTGCCCCCATCCTCTCATCAATGGGAAGGCTCAGCTGACCGCACCCCAAATGCTCTCAGACTGGACAACGCTCACACGGCCCACCGTGGCCAGGAGCTAGACAGCAGAGTCCAGCAAACACCCAGAGCGGACACGGCCCTTCTCACAGTCTACTGCGGGGCAAACGTGAATCAAGTAGGAAGCCGCCTCTGCCAGTCCATGGAAGTCAGCCTCAGGAAGGGAGACTCTGAGGAGTGACGGCTGAGTTAGCGTCAGAGAGGGAAGCCAGAACTCCCAGGTGGAGAGATGAAGGAGGAGCTTTCCAGGAAGGAGAGGGGGCGAGGTGGGGAGAAGCGGGGCCCAATGTGGAGAAAGCCGTGCACAGCGGGAGGTGGCTGCGTCCCACAGGCCTCACAGAGCGGGTTAGAGCGGGAAGGCAGGAGGGCTTACAAACAGAGGCCTGGCAGTTCGCATCGTGAACAGATTCTTCCGACTGCAACGTGAAAGCTGTGAGCCGGCGTCCAGGTGTGGGAGCAAGAGTCTGGGAGGAGGGGAGGGGCCTTGGACTCGTGGGGGCAAGAGAGCCAGAGCAAACTGAGATTAGGAGATAAAACCCTGGCATCAAGCACGACGCTGGCTTTTGCAACGGGAGAAACCGCAACTCACTGAGATAAGGGGCAGGACGGGGCGCGTTTCGGGGGTGAAGGAGGTCGGGGCCCACTCTGGGCTCTGGCAGGTCTCTGAGCTCTAGCAGAGGAGATGCCAACCCAGCCGCCGAAAAGACGTGAGCGTGCTCGCTGGTGGAGAGGAGGCCGAGGCGAGGTCTGAGGCCTCTGCCCCTTTGAGGCCTGGCCCACCCAGCCAGCCCTCAGCCGTCAGAAAGGCGCAGATAGGGAGGGAAGCCCACAGGCCTGCGGGTCCTGGAGGCCAGGCGGGGCGACGTCCGGAAGGCGCAGGTGGCGACAGCGTTCAGCGCTCTCAGGTCAGCTGGGTGGAGGCGGGAGACAGGCCCTCTGGGCTGGCCCTGCGGAGAGCGGTTTGGGCAGAAGCCAGGCTGAGGTGGACCAGGTGCCATGGGGGTGACGAAACGGGGACAGTGGACAGCGGACTCGCTTCGTACTGGTTTGATGGAGAAGGGAGTAGACGAGGCAGGCACGAGGGTGTGAGGGAGGCCTTTGCCTAAGCGGAGAGCTCTGACAGCGCTCGGCGTGGCTGGAGAGGCTCCAGCGGCAGGGGGGTCGCCGGCACGTGGAGAGCTGGGTGCCCCCTACAGCTCCTTGCAGGGGCAGCCCGTTTCTCGAAACGCCGGTGTGAGTCTGTCGTCCCGCCCGTCTGAGGGCTGCCCGGGGCCCTGCGGGAGCTTGTCCGGCTGTGCTGAGAAAGCAATGAGGACACGAGGACACACAGGGGGTCCTTGCCCCAGGCGCCGCCCTCAACCAAAGGGGGATGGGAGCGAGCGGTGGGTCGTGCCCCAGCCACCCTGTCCCGGAGCGTCCTCCTCAAAGGGATGCTCCACGCTGAGCCAGCGGGGCCGCGATGGACACGGAGCCCCAGCCGCCCCTGATGGCAGCGGCTCAGGAACCTCCTCCTAAGGCCTTTCTCCCTTATTCCCCCGCTTTCTCCCTGGGGCCTCCTGGGATCACCAAACAAACGAATGCGCTCACCCAGGTCCTTGTCTCCAGAGTCTGCTTTGGGGGGTCCTGAACCAAGATGGGGTGAATTTCCTAGGAAGGCAGGAGGGGTTAGGGTCCAGGT
The DNA here is from genome assembly GCA_029593785.1 of Cabassous unicinctus. Taxonomy (NCBI): domain Eukaryota; kingdom Metazoa; phylum Chordata; class Mammalia; order Cingulata; family Chlamyphoridae; genus Cabassous; species Cabassous unicinctus. The sequence continues at coordinate 4,080 of JAQZBX010101445.1, forward strand.
ACACCAGGCAGGACGAGCCCAGAAGCTGCTGTTTGGTATAAAAATAAAAGTGAAAAAAGGTGAGGCCTCCCTGATGTCCTCTGTTTTCTCTGTAACGTAAGAGGCCGGGCCACGTGCTGAGAAGAAAAGGCAGGAAGATCAGCAGCGCACAGCGCCTGCAGAAGTTTAACGTCACCGGAGCGGGCGCGCGAGCCGACCAGGGAAAGCGGAGGGTTTCAGGAAGGGAGGGTGGGATCCGCCTGCCCGCGGCAGTGCTTGGCACAGCAGGCACAGGCGAAGCCGGGGGTCATGCTCGCCGCACGAGCCACAGAGCGGGGCCGCGGAGAGAGTCGTCACAGCCATGAGTCTTCCCCGGTCAAGCGGAGGAGTGAAGAAAAGGGGCTGGTGGATTTAGACGGGGTCAGCGAACTCCTTCTGGAAAGGGCCAGGGGTGAATATTTTAGGCTTTGCTGGCCGTGCAGCCTCTATCACAGCCACTCAAGTGTGTCGCTGAGTGTGACGGCAGCGAGGCGACACACAGACGAATGGGTGTGGCTGCATTTCACCTTATTCACAAAAGCAGTCCGTGGCCGCATCTGGCCCAGGGGCCGATGTCTGCCAACCCCTGGATTAGGGTAAAGAGAGAAGGTCAGGGATGGCGCAGTGATGGTGAAGAGGGGCCCAAGGTGAAGCAGGACGTGGCCGAGAGGCGCGAGGCGGAGGTCGAGGAGCAGAGGGCCTGGGAGCCGGCGGTCCTCTCGGGCATGCCAGCATCACCCAGGACACTGAGGTGCAGGCGGGAGGAAGGCTGCCATGCAGAAGCTTGGGCGAGTGAGAGGTCTGGAGGTCATTAGCTGAGCACAGAGAGGGCGGCCGAGTACCACGTGCTCCACAAAGAGGCAGGGTCAGCTGCCAGGGAAGGCGGCAACCGTCTGGAAGGGACGAGAGGGCAAGAAGAGCAGAACTCCACGTCATGGCACACGACACGCTTGAGGCAGGTGAGCACCAGGCCTGGTGGCCGAGGGACGTGACCCACTGGCATCAAAGCTATCATCCTGTTGTTTGAGACCAGTTTCCTCCCCGGGAACCCAAAGAACCTACTAACTATCATGAGAGCACCTACAGTCTCTTCCCATACCCAACCAGGTTAACCTTCTAGAAGTCCATTCTGACCCTGCCTCTCCCCTGGCTCTAGAGCCTTCTACGGCTCACCACTACCTAACAAGTAGATCCCAAACTTGCCAGCAAGGCATTAAAATCCACCACCATATGGCTCCAACCTTCTGACCTCAGTCACTCACCACTCAGCTTCAGCAAACCCGATACCCACTGTTACCTGTAGCCGCGCTGCAAATTCTCACTTCTTCCCTGGCTTTGTCAGAAAGGCCCTTCCTCTCCACCTCTGACTGCCAATGCCCGGCGACTTCGGCAGAAGGCAATCTCGCTCTGCTCGGCCTGGCTGAAAATGCCGTGTCCCTTAAAAGCCGCTGTGTCCAACCTGTTTGTTCACCCTATTTAAAGGTGGGTGGAGGTGGGAGGAGGGCAGGGAAGCAGGACGTGGTGGTGGAGAGCAGCCTGAACTGGGGGCCACGCAGAAGACCCCCGGGATGCTCCGTTGCTAGCTGGGCCCTTGGGTGTTCTCCCACACACACATTCGCCATCTCCGACTGCTCCTCCCAACCACGCAAACTGCCCTAAAAGAAACTGGTGAATATGGCTGTGCCCTTCCCGTGGTGTTTCCACGGGTCGGAGCGGCTCTAAGAGGTCGGCGCTTCCTGGTGCCCGATGGAGACCCAGCACCTCTCCCCGGCTCCCTCGTGCTATGGTTTGGGGGTGCCTGACCCACCTCCCCTACTAGATTGTGGGTTCACCGGGAACACGGTTCTCTGTTTTGGCCTTTTCACCTCTTGCCCAGTTGGGACTCAGTGGGGCTCACACAGTGGTGGCAGAAGCCAGTGGAGCTCTTCTCGACAGCTGTCCCTCCTCTCCTCCTGGGGCGTGGCTCGCTCTGCCGGGACTGGAAGGTCCCTGGAAGGGCCTTTGACTGAGCAGTGAGCAGGCTACGAGAGCCGCAAGCAGGAGCTGGCCTGGCAGCGTGCTCGGCAAAGGAAAGGGCTCTGCCCACGGAGGGCCGCACCAGAGGTGTAGCTCGAGCCCCCACTCAGGGAGCTCACCAGCCTTGGGGCTTGATGGCCCACCCGTCAGGGCAGCCCTGGGGAGCTTCCTGGGGCCCCAAGTGCAGCCCACCCAGCCTGCAGCCCCCTCCCTCCCAGAGGCCCGCCCAGGGTGCTGGGCGTTAAAGCTCCTCTGGGGCCCCGCCAGCCCCTGTGCCGCTCCTCAGGGGCGGGCTTCGCTGGGAGACCCGAGTCCTTGGGGTGTGGGCGCAGCTCTCGGCAGGGCCCAGTCCCTGCCCTGGGCCTGGGATGATCTGGAGGCCCCCACCGAGGCCAGCTCCCCTCATCAATTCTGCATCTTCCTGAAAATGTACTTTTAAGCACCTTAATTGCATTTCGGAGATAACCCTGCAAGCAAAGTGGCAGGAAGAGAAACCATAGAGAGAGGTTTGGTGGTCAGGCTCTTTGTTTTAAATCAATCAGACATCTGCGACTAATGCAGCTTTGGGCTGCTCCTCAGGAAGCATTAGCCCTGTTAGTGGGGCTGGCAGGAACACCAAATAAGATATTTATGGGCTGGGCACGTGTACAGTACCGCCCGGGAGGGGGCTGGGGGAGAACTGCATAGGTCAGCGTGTCTGCTGCCCTGGGGGGCCACCCATAGCCGGGTGCAGGACCCCGGGCATGCCGGGTTGTTGCGTCACACACACCATCTCTCCCCACCCCCGGGGGAGGACCCTGCCTTCCAGTCCGAGCAAGTCACCCCACCTCCCTGGGCCTCAGCTATAAAATGACAGATCTGGGAGGACGTTCGCTCACGTCCCTTCTCTGACTTCTGGGCATACAATTGTGTGTGCTGAGGTGGGGAGAGATTCTGCTACTTACAACCCCAGGTTTCTTCTAAGGAGGGAGCCTCTGGCTGAATAAAAGCCCCCTTGGTGTGAATGTGGCCTGGGGCTGTGCTTGGAAGGCAGGAGGGGAGGACAGGGAGAGAAGGAGCTGGGGCTCAGGAGGAGGGGAGGCAGGGGGGAGGCGGGGAAGCGGGGAACCTGCTGGATAAAGACAGGGTACCTGAGGCAAGACTTGAAGTTGGTTGAGAGCAGCTTGGAAAGAGCCTTCATGGTCCACAAATGGTCAGTAAAGGTCCAGCCGTAAGCGACCGCCTTGTGCTTGTGGCTGCAAGCGACCGCCTTGTGCTCGTGGCTGCCTTGGCAGTAGCCTCAAGAAGGGGCTGTGCCCTGTGATGGATAAAAACAAGGGTGAAGGCAGCAGGAGAGCCACAGTCGTGGAGGAAAGACAGGAAGTAAGAATTCCCAGAAATCCTGCACCAGGCTTGGGCCCACAGCAGGGGGGTGGAGCTGGGCAGCCCAATGGACACCAGCGTTTACACAAGCAGTAGAAGGTGTCAGGGAGCCAATACTCCCCTCCTTTTCAAATATTTGAGACTCACATTGTCACCTCCTTCTCAGGGTGGTGGACAAAGCAGTGAGGAAGCTGGAGACAGACACACTGAGGTTCAGAATTCACGCCCATCACCAACTCACTGCATGACCTTGTGTTAGTCGTTTTCTTGGCATCAGAGTCCATAGACATTCCTCCCAGGACTGCTGTGTCCGTTAGATGAGGTCATGGATGTTTGGGAAGCACAGTATCAGTTAGTTACTGCTGTGTAACAAACCACCCCAAAGCTTGGCTGCTTAAAACCACAATCACTTTTTGCTCCAGTTCTGCAACTTGGACTGGGCTCAGTGGGATGACTCTCCTCTCGGTCTTGCCTGGGGTCACTGGGGCAGCTTTAGTCGTCTGAGGCTACCCTGGGCCTGGGAGTCCAAGGGGGCCTCCCTCGTGTGTCTGGCATTTGGCAAGCTGTCGGCCGGAGTGCCTTGGCTCTCCTCCTTGTGTCCTCTCCACGTGTGTAGCCCAGACTTCTTGACATGGCTGCTGGGTTCCAAGAGGGCAAGCCTCAATGCACAAGTACTTATCATCACGTTTGCTGATGTCCCATTAGCCACAGCAAGTAACGTGGCCAAGCCCAGAGTGCAAATGGGAGGTGACGCACAAGGACATGAAAACAGGTGTGATTCATTATTGTAACGATCTACTACAAGCACTTAGCACAATGCTCGGGACACAGAAAATTCTCAAGAAATGTTAATGCTCCTTTTACTCGTTTATGTATTCTGGCACCACCTCCACTCTTGGACGGGGTCAGAAGAGGAGCCTGAGAGCATGTAGACGTATGTCAGCGCCTGGCTCGTGCAGCATGGCACAGCCTGGGCCGGGGACCCAGCCTGGCAGAGCTCACTGGTTATTCTTGCTTAATAAAATACTGAAGGGAGACAGTGCTGATTAGGGTCCGCTGAGTCCCCCTTCCCCGTCACTCTGGGTGGCATGGTGGACTGGGCGAGCGGGGTTCGGTCAGTCACATCGCCATGCCCTGGCTTCCCAGCTCGGACCAGGAATGGTGCACAACACGGCCTGGAGGTCCTCCCAGCTCACTCAGATGGGGACAGAGAGCTCGGGCTTCAGTGGCAGGGTCGGGCCACTGTCTGCTCCTCTCCAGGGCAGGGGGAAAGGCAGGGGGGCCTCTCGCCTGCTGGTCTGGGGTCAGGTCTCCATTCCAGCACCAGCGTCTGTCGCCGCCCTTGGGTGTGTTCGGGTCGAGTGACCTGGCCGTAGAGCTGGCCGGAAGGAAGCCTGCAGGACTGGGGTCAGACTCGGGCAGTGCCCACCTCCCCACCCACACGGCTCGTCGGCGCCAGCTCCCACCACACCCAATCTTGGGTTTCTCACACTTCCTCAAGCTTCCTTCACCCCAAAGCTCCCTCTCCCCCACAGCCTGCACCTTCCCTGGGCAGCGCCTCCGCTTGCTCTGGTCTCAGCACAGCCGTGCCATCCTCGGAGAGGTCTTCCCTGTCGCCCGTCCCTCCCACGCTGGCACCAGTCGTCTGGTTCTGTCTTGATCCTGTTCTTTTCTTCCGTGGTGTTTCTCACCCTTTGCCGTGATGTGTTTCTTTGTGTCACATCTGTTAAACATCTGCTTCCACATCTCATGCTCAGCTCCCTCTGTGAGGGCAGGCTCTGCCCCTGCTAGGTTCATTGCTCTATCTGAGCATTTAGAGGGTGCCTGGAATACAGCAGGCACTCAATAAGTGCACAGACATTGATTTTTAAAAATATTTTATTCAAACTTTATTTCAAATTAAAAAAATTAAACAGACAAAAGGCAGCTCAATGAGTTAGGGTCGCTGATTTTTTTATTGATTATAGATTGACTTGCCATCAACGCTCTTGCCGCCCCTGGGAAACTGTAACCCAGGACCAGCATTTGGACCCCTCTGTTCTCTGCTCCCGTCTTCCCCGCTCTACTGCTAAATTCAGCCCACTCCTCTGACCCACCTGATGATGACTCTTGAATCATTCTTCCCACAGCCAAACTGGATCTAGAAGAAAGGAGGCGCTCCCCTTCCTGCACGTGGCCCCCACTCTTCCCCCAGCCCCTGTTGATCCCACCTGGTCACAGAGGGAGGCTGGGCCCGGGCAGGGGCCCTCCAGGCCGGGGGTCCTCACACTCAATCCCCCTTTGATGACCTTCCTTCCCGGCCCCACAGAGTGAGGCCCAGGGAGTCTCCTGTGTCCCACCCAACATGCCACATGGCCCCTAAGGGGGCTCCTGTCATGCACCTCCCGCTGCCACCCCTGGCTAGGCCATGGCAGCTGAGCTCCCCGTCATACCCAGGGATGCCCAGGCCCTCCCGTGACTGGCCTGAGTCAACACTGTCCCCAAGAGGCTGGCAGGGGCAGCCACACTCTCCCAGGCCCCACCCCAGGAGCAGACCCTCCAGGGAACAAGGCTGATGTCCACGGGACACGTCGGGGTGAACGTGGCAGGTCTGGAGGCACAGGGGGAGCGAGTCGGCCCCAGGGCAGGTTCACGGCTTCACCTTTAGGAGCAGGTGTGCAGGGCAAGCAGGCCAGAGCCATCCTTTCACGGAGGAGGACATGAAGCCCAAGGAAATCTGGTGAGTCACCAGACTTAGGGCCGGAAGGAAGAGGGGCACCCGGGGCCTCTGGTCCAGACCTGGTCTTGAGAGCTTGGCCCTCCAGGAGGCAGCGCTGGGCTAGCCTGCAACTCCCCTCCCTCTTGTGAGTGCTTTCTGGAGGAGGGCCATGAGCGCAGAGGCCAGGGCCGGACAGCAGGCCTGGGGCAGAGAGGGCCGCAAGCAGGAGGCAGGGCGGCCATCCGGGTCGCCTCCTCCTCAGACGGCGTGCCTGGCCCGTGACCGGCTCTCAGCAAACGTGTGGTGCCAACAATCTCCTCCCCCTGTTTTTAGCCTCATGCAGCCCTTCACTCAAATACATTCATTCATTCATTCAGCAGGTCAGTCAGTCGGTCAGTCGGTCGGCGCTGGGGGTGTGGACGCCAAGCCGTGCACCGGAGTTACAGCTGGAAAAGCCACATCTCCCCACAGCCTGTAAACAGAGCCCACCCAGGCTGTGGCGAGGGCTATGGGATGCCTTAGAGGGGCCTCCAACTGTGGGCAGCGAGGCTGGGTGCTGCACAGAGACGGTTTCCAGGAGGTGTTGCATCTTGGAGGGTAAATCCGATGTTACCCCAGCAAAGAAGTGTGGGAGCTGCAGGAGAGGCAGGCAGTCCTGAGAACCTTCCTGGCCATGTCAAGGAGTTTGGACGTGTCCTGAGAGCCATAGGGAGCCACTGAAGGGCCTTGAACAGAGGAGTAGTGTGGCCAAGTCTGAAGTCTGTCACACCACTCTAGGAGCAGGTCAACCGTGTAATGAAAGTGTGGGGCTTAGAGCAGGCTGTCTCCCGAAAATTCCAGTCCTTCTGCCAAAGGTCTCAGTGCTGAACCCTTACCTGCCCCCACCCAGGTTACAGGCTCTGCTGCCTGTCCTCCTAACTCTCCTCCCATCAACACTTACTTATTCTGTGTCTCCTAATTTGGCCTAAGCCGATGGTGCCTATGGCAGCGACTGGTACCAGCTCTCTGTGGCGGTCAGTTCCATGTGTCAACTTGGCTAAGGCATGGTATCCAGTTGCTTGGTCAAGTGAGCACTGGCCTGATTGTTAC
>JAQZBX010101446.1:0-11263 GCA_029593785.1 Cabassous unicinctus
AAACAAAGCAGATCCATGTGTTCTGTTTTTGTGCAATGGACATCGGTATATACTGTGTATTGTTATATGAAAAAAAGAAGTAATAAACAGTGGGGACAGTAGGTTGCCCGTAATGTGAAGAAAATGGCAAGGAGACAAATATGCCAACAAATATGTTCACAACTGCACAGACTCCCCGAAAAGATACACATTGGAGAGAGAGATAATTACTTTTTGCTAAAGTACTCCTTGTGATGTTTCTTTCTTGCTTGCTTTATTTTATTTTATTTTTAAACTATGCCCAAAGTTTACTATTTCAATTCAAAGTAAAGCAGTGGGGAAGCAGCTGTGGCTCAATTGGCTGGGCTCCCGTCTACCATATGGGAGGCCCCGGGTTCAATTCCCAGGGCCTCCTGGTGAAGGCGAGCAGGCCCACGCCCACGGAGAGCTGACGGCCTGCGCCCGTGGAGAGCTGATGCCCCACGCCCGCAGCTGGCGCAGCAAGATGACGCAACAAAGGGAGACAAGCAGACACGGAACGCACAGCAAATGGACACAGAGAGTAGACAGCAAGTGCAAGCAGCAAGGGGGGGGGGGAATAAATAAAAAATAAATCTTTATTAAAAAAAAAAAGTAAAGCAATGATTTTACAAGAGGGTGGTAGCGGGCCAGAGCCAGCTGAGCCATGGAAGGTGGCTTTGACTACTTCACTCTCAAGTCCTGTTCTAACTGTGCCCTCCAAGCCCCTTGCACTTCCTCCTCCTTCAAGTCTCTCCACATTACCCTGGCTCCTGGCCCCGCAACTCCTAAGCCAGGACAGCCTCAGAAAATCCCCTGCACACAGCTGGCAGGCAGCGCATGGCACACAGGAGGTACCCGACACGCATTCCTAGATATTCCCAGCCCTGGCTAACTCAGCTCTCCTCTCCACAGCTCTGTGCTGCCAGCCTGACCACCCCCCACCCAACGCCCGCAGGCTCCCACCAGCTGCACCATCATGTACTGAAGAGCGGCCACCCAGGGCCAGGCACAAGCTTCATCTCAGCTCCCCAGGAGGTAGGCACCTCTGCCGTTCCTGTTTTATTGGTTATTGGTTGCTCTACAAGAACTGTTATTAACTCTGTTACGGCAAAAGTGTATTTTTTCCCTCATAATTTGGTAAAAAGGTAGTATCCTTTTATTGTACCTCAAAATTTTTAAAGCAATCTATACCTATTATCTCGGTTGATCTGCAAAATACACTGGGAGACACTAAGAACTTGACCCAGGTCACACAGGCAATGCGGCAGGGCTGGGGTGGCAGCAGTACCACACATGGCTCGGCCCGTCAGAGACAGGGCTAGGGTCATTCCCTCAATTTTGAGGGCTGTATTTTTTAACAACGCCAAGCAGGGTGGGTGTACCAAAAGATTTCTGAGCCTGCCAGAGTAAAGCCAAAACCCCAAACAAATGGACAGAAAAGATCACTGCAAACGAGTGAGGTCTGGCCAGAGGTCACAGGAGGGAGCACGGAGAGCAGACCCCAAGGTACCTTCAGTTCCCAGCACACGGTGGCTCTGCAGTAGTGGATGAAGTCCAGCACGGCCACCGCACCTAGGCCCAGGCTCAGCAGCACACTGAGGTCGTCCACCAGCAGTACCGGGTACTTCCACGCAGCCTCCTCACTGTCCACAGGCTTCAGGGCCTCCCGCACAAACTCGTACAATGGCTGCAGATTCCTGGCATTGGCCTCCCTGAAGACATGGGGCAAAGGTGACCAGAGAGTTCATTGTCTCTACAAACGTTTATCAGGGACTGAGCAGCACCACAAGAAAGGCCTGGGGGGAGGCAAAGAGCTGAATCACAGCCCTTGGTACCAAAGAGTTCACAATCTGGTTGCAAAGAAGAGGCATGCATGCACTCATGCATCAGTTTTACCGAACTCAAATAGTCACTGATGCCTACTAGGTACAAAGCACTGTGCCAGACACTGGTAGACACAAAAATAAACAGTTCCTGGGGCCCTTTAGAGATATCATCCACCTCTCAACCCACGAGCTAAAGATATCTGGAGATTAATTTGAATTGGGCGTGCAGGAGAAGCCTTCCCAGGAGGTCACACCTGGCTATAAGAAATTAAATAGCACTTCAGGTACACTGGCAGTGAGGAGCAGTGGTGCCTGTACACTTTGATCTGTTTCTGACACAAGGTGGCCTAGCTGCCTCCATCTTCCTCAATGACAAGCCTCACAAGTCATTCCTCAGCAATGGGTGGAGGCTCGAAATGCAAGGGAGCACATGGCCCAGGGCACCTGTCCTACTGCCCCATGCTCCAAGGGTGGGCCACTGGCATTGGGTTATCTTCACCAAAAACAGAGAACTTCTTCCCACAGCTTTAAGGGGCCGCTAAAACCAGTCTCATCATGCAGAGAAGAAACCAAGGTTCAGAGACGCAAGGGCAGGCATCCAGGGTCGGGGTACCAGGCCTTCAGGCTCCACGCTGCCTCCTACCCCCTGCACGCAGGTGTGTCTGAGAGGGAGACAGAAGGGAGAGTTCCTGGGGCCTCCCTTGTGGAGGAGAAGAGCAGCAGACAGGTGGGGGTCTGCACACAGCTCTGCTTGTAGCCCACACTCATGAGGGACAGGACGCAGGAAAGCCAACCACAGGCCTGTGCTGCTGAATACCATACCAGGCGTCAAAACCTTTCCTTAAGGGCCAGACAGTAAACTTCCTAGGCATGCAGGCCATATGGTCTCTGCACAACCACTCAGCTCTGCTGTTACAGCACGAAGCAGCCAGGGCTGACATGCAAACCAGCAGATGTGACTGGGTTCCAGTGAAACTTTTTTTTTTTTTTACAAACACAGGTGGCTAGCCCAAGGGCTGTCGTTTGTTGACCTTTGTATCAAACCTCGAACAGAGCAAAGGTGTGTGCTAAGGCCCTGCAGCCACGGTTGGAAAACAGCAAAGCACACCGTGTTGCCCTGCTCCCAGCAAATAATGCTGTGTATGGCTTTTAGGACAGCTGTACGCCCTCTGCCCTGTGAGAAGGGTCAAGGGTTTTTCGTAACGCCATAACACCTGGGGAACATCTGACTTCCAGCAGTTAGCTCCGCCCTCCCATAGGACGAGGAAAAAGAACAACCTGGGCCCACCCACCAGGTGTGCACCTCTGTGGCTCACCCACCTGAGAAACTGCAGGGGGTGTGGCTCCTCTTGGGCCCGGAAGAAGACGTCCACCGAGGACTTGAGACCCTCGAGGAACACAAGCTGCCCACGCTCCCGTGCAGCGGTCAGGCTGACACCCTATACGCAACAAGGAGAATGCTTACTGTGCCCTGGGGGGAACCCACCAGAGGCTAGCCTCCAGCTCACAGGAGGGCACAGCACTCACTGCAATCCTGGAGGACATTATGTTGAGCGAAGCAAGCCAGACACAAAAGGACAAGTACTGTATGAATGCATTACTAGGAACCAAATATATTGTGTAACACGTTGTTTGATTCAAAAAAAAATTTATAGGTATCCATCACATTTGAGAAATGTATATATTCATCTGTGTTTACTTTTTAGTTTTTAATTGTTTATATTTTCAACTATTAAATGTACAAAGTAAAAAAATTAAAAATTAAAAATGTAAATGCAAATGTGCATTTACATTCAGATTTTTTTAAAAAAAACTTAACCCTTTTGTTTATATATTACATTTATGATTGGCCAATACTGGTTTTTTAATTTACAATAGTGAAAAAGTTTCCTTTTCAAACATATGTATTTACAAAGTTTAGCATATTTAAAGAAAAAATAATAATAACAGTAAGACAGTGGAAGAATGGTCAGAGTCTAGAAAATGCTGCTGCAGGACCAAAGGCCAGGCCTTGGCTCTGAATCCACTAAGTGGTACTTATTTTGCCATCACTGACATGGGACCTCAGGATTGTTCTAAGGTTTTAAATAACATAACTCATGGAATACACTTGTCAGGTTGTCTGATACAGAATAAGAACTTACCACAGGTAAGTTCTCCTTCTCTTCTTTTTCTCTTTAACTGAAGAAATACTCTCATCAGAGTTAGGGGACATGAATTTTTTTATTTTTTTTATTAGAGCAGTTCTAGTTTTACAGAAAAATCATGGAGATAGGACAGAGTTCCTACATAGCCCCCCACACATACACACAGTTTTCCCCATTATTAACATTTTGCATAAGTCTGATACCTTTGCTAAAACTGATGGAACAGGGCAACATGAAATCTTGACAGTCTAGTATATTTATGAAAACAGGGGGTCTGCGCCATAGTCTGCTGACCCCTGCCCTAGACCGGGACTTCTCAAATACGGTTCTTCACTGGATTTTGGTTAACAGAACCCATATGAGAACATTCTCTCATGAACTGTAACAAATGTATAATACTAATACAGGGTGTTAATAATCAGCTGGGTTGGGGGAAAAACACACCAAATGTAAGGTATGGGCTATAGTAATAGTAGCGTTTTGATCTTTCACAGTTTGTAACATGTGTTTCAAAACAATGAAACATGTTGGTGGTGGTGTGGGAGACCTGTGTGATGATATGCATGTTTGTTTTGTAAGTTCACAACTTTTACTACATGTTTATTGTTTGTTTGTCCATGTATCAATGATAAACTTCAATAAAAGTTTTTTAAAATGAAAAAAACATATATATATTTGGTTCTTAACGAACCACCTGAGTAAGATCCCTTGAGAAACATGATTCAAATGCAGATATCTGAGCTCCACTCCAATGGGAGCAGAGCCTGGGAATCTGCATTCCAACATCTTACCAGACACTCCAACAGCTGCCGCAGGCAGGGAGAAAGACTCCTGACCGTCACGTTTGCTCTTGCTCGTTACCATTCTACTTCTGTAGAGAGCATGGGAGCACATGCTCCAGGACTGCATATGCCATTCCTGCCATGTTGGTGATGATTCACACGTAACAGAAAGTGGCCAATCGACACATGACAGTACACAGCTTTCTCTCCCAGAAAGACCCAAATACTAGGGCTCAAGGGACATGCTTCAGAGACCTGGTATGCAACATCTATTCTTGACCTGACTGCTCTCTCCAAGCTCATGCCCTGACGTCTAACACAGCAACTTCCTTCTCTGCAAAGGGTAGAAAAGAGTCTACCCTTATCTCACCACCTCGCTTATTTCTCCCCATCAGAAAAGAGGCAGTGATGTGGCCCAGTGATTTTAAAGATCTCTGCTGATGGGTGGCCTAGTTCTTTCTCTGCCTCTCTGAGGCTGGCCTGTCCATAAAAAAACAGGCCATCTCCCTTCGGCTCCCATTTTTGGGCACTAAGTCTACCTGGTCACAGGCCAGGAGGCTCACCAGCCTGCATCTCAGGAGGTGCAAAAGGTAGCAAAAGCACCTCTTCCCACATTTGGGTTCCAAGCTCTAGATTTGGGGAGAAACCATGGGAGACCAAGCTGTGATCTCCAACTTAGCAGAAACAATCCTGATTTCAATTCTCCCAGACTGGGTTTTCTTCCTAACTGGCCCAGAACCAGCAGAGAAGGGTTTGATTAATTAATACCCCTGAACAACACATCTGGTGCTATAAACTCTAAATTAATAAAACCTGTGGAGATGCCGCCTTAGCCCCTCAGATAAAAGGTTCAGGAACCCAAGATTTCCTTCGTCCCTCCTTTGCTAAGTTCTCTAGAATCCCAACAGGCAAGCCCGGCCTTAGCCATGCTCACACACGAGGCACACACTCAGGACCCCCCACACCACAGAGGTCTAAAATATTTACCAGCTTCTGTCCAACGATATTGTAGTGACTGAAGGACTGGATGAGTGCCACGAAGCAGACTTTACAATTAGCTAGAAAACAAAAGAACTTGATTTTTAACACAACTTCTGTTGACAACCTTTCTTACACACTTCAAACCTTTGCACACCAAAGCACTGGAGCTAGTTTAAAGAACCAGAGGCCTTGCAACCCGAGACCCATTTTGATTAGAAAATGCAGTTGGTTGTTGTTTGTTTTTTTCCATATCTAACAGTTATACCTTATTTCATTGATTTTGAGACATACTTCTTCAGTTAGATAAATTTCCTGATTTTAAAAATTGTGGTAACATCTCTATAGAACATAAAATTTCCCATTTTAACCATTTTTAAGTGTACAATTCAGCAGTGTTCATTACATTTACAATGTTGTGCTACCATTACCACCATCCATTACCAAAATCTATCATCACCCAAAACAAAAACTCTGCACCCATTAAGCAATTACTCCTCATCTCCTCTTCTCTCAGCCCCTGGGGACCCTCATCCACTTTCCGTATCTATGAATTTGCTTGTTCAAGATATTTCATAGAAGTGGAATTGTACAACACTTGACCTTTTGTGTATGGCTTATTTCACTTAATTTTCAAAATTATATTTTCTAATTGTTGCTAGTGTACAGGAATACGATTTTTTTTTTTTTTTTTTTTTTTTTTTTTTTTCCTTTGAGGTACCAGAAGCCGGGGATCTCAGGACCTCTTATGAGGGAAGTCAGGGCGCAACCACTGAGCCACACTGGCTTCCCTGAGTTGATTTTTTCAATTGTTTGGCTTGTTGTTCGTTTTTGTTTTTTTCAGGAGGCTGTAGGAACTGAACCAGGGATGTCCCATGTGGGAGGCAGGAGCTCAACCACTGAAGCCATATCCACTCCATACAACTGATTTTTCAAACTAATCTTATATCCAAAGAGAATCTAAGGGGAGCACACAAGGCTCTTGCTACCTTACTGAGCCTTATTCATTCTAATAATTTATCTGTAGATTCTCTTAATCTTTCTGTGTTGACAATCACATCAACTGAAAAAGAAAATCACTTTCAAAACTGTAATTATGACTAAGAGTGCCAAAGGTCTACTTCATACCCAGCCTGGCACAATAGATGCTCAAGGTGAACCAATTGATAAATGAGTCTCTTAGCCTCTTCTAATCTATTTCCATATATAAATTGCAGTGTCCATGCTATTTCCTTCCCTATGATCTTTAGGAAGCATCCACTGCCAGGCCAGAGCTATCAGTGGGGAAGAACTCTGAGAAACCTCAAGATACACAAGGCCCAAGGAGCAACCAAATCAGGAGGCCACATAAGGACCTCAGGGAGGCAGTGCCAGTGCAGTGGGTGGAAAAGAGGAATGCAGGATGGGAACGCAGTGAGAACATATCATTCCTTGGCAAGGCTGAGAGAAGGAACAAGGCGGTCCAGTAATCTGTCACCTAATAAAATAGCCCTTTGACTATCCAAACATCAAAGCCTTGGCTAGTAAATGCTCTTCATTGTTTTCCTGAAGCATGTTTTTTATTTATTATTATTATTTTTTGGTCTCGGATTTCTCTTTTGATGAGTCTCATACCTTTGAGGTAGAAGGAAAGAAAGTGGTGCACAAGGAAACTGCCATCTGTCTCGGCATCACAGAGCAGAGTCAGTTTCCCCTAAAAGTTAAAAAAGAAACACAAAAAAGTGAATTAGACTCCCTGAGAAAAGGGCAGGTGAGTGCAGAAAACTAATCAACTGTCCACCCCTAAATTTCTACATCTGGAAATTATATTTTTTCCATAAGAATAAAACCCCCTTCTTTTCCTCACTCCTCACCCTAGTAGCTCAGGGACTAGTCTTGGGAAAAATTAGATTCTCAACAAAGGACGCTTTTACTATCAGGCCTCAAGGAAAATCGGACTATCAGGACTGGCAAGTACCTTCAAAAAGGTCATCTGATCCAACTTCTTCCCTATTTCTAATTCGAACTCCAGTTCTGTCCTGTGGGGTGGGGAAGATGGAAAGAAGTAGCAAACAAAATCTCCTCTTGGCACTGACTCTGGACACTGCTTCAAGCAGAGCTCTGATCACCAAGAGCCCTGGAAAGACCTCCAAACACGGTCTTCTGCAGTGCCTGTCTGCCCAGCTCCAGCCACTCTAGCTCCCTGTCAGTGAACTGCAGGGAAGGTCAGGATCAAGAGGTATCAGACTGGCCTCCTCTCCTGTGTGCCGTTAGACAAGTGCCTTTTCTCAGGCCTTGATTGCCAGCACTTTCATTTCCCGGTGTAAGCTCGTGCCCACTTCAACCCTCCTTTCTCTCGCTGTGGCCCTGGGCTGCGGATTTTGGAGGTTGGCAAGGTAACCAGAGCCACCTGGAGCCTTGGATAGAAGAGAACCGCTGGACAACTAAAAGCTACTCACTCTGCCTGGCACTATGGGGGTCATAAAAAGATTTACAGAAAAAGGATTTACACACGGTATCGTGGCTGCCCAGAGGAGCTTACCATGTCATTAGAAGGACAAAGGTTATGAAAAAGTCAGATATGTTCCTGGGAGACTGAGCCAAAAATGGGAAAGATTGCTAAAGATCCTTTCCCATGAACAAACAGAAACAAGGAAGCATACGAAGCTGAGGCAAAGTGCCCCAGAGTGCAGGAAGGAGGGTGGAGAAAACAGAGCGGCGAGGTGGGGCCGAGGGCGGACTTCACAAGAAAAGGGAGCTGCCAGCAGCCGCGAGGAGCACTGAGAGACCACGAGGAAGAAGTCGACGGGCAGCAGCTTTCACTGCGACCCGCCGAGCGCTCCCCGGCGAGGGGAAGCCTCGGGGCGATTAGAAAGCTCGTCCAAAGTGAGGGGAGGAGAGTCGAACTCCTCTCTCCTCGAGGACCCGATCCGCAATCGCCCCTGGGCGCCGGGGACACCCTACGCCCAGTGGGCGCGCACAGGGCTCCGGGGTGCACGTCAGTGGAACTTAAGCCTGTCCAACGTCAGGTACTCTTCCTGGGGGCTTGTGAGGTGCGGCGGCTTCTGCCCACACGCGAGGAGGCCAAGACACCGCCCGCGCCCCGCGCCCGGCGCCCCGCTAACCACAACTCCCAGGCGCCTCGGCGCCCGCAGGCGTCGAGCCTTTCCCACGGGGTCGCCTACGCTACATCCGGGAATGCAAGCCTCCGCCACGTTCCCAGCCCAAACCTTCTCTCCGACGCGCGACATCTTACCCGTTCCGCCCTGTCAGGGGTGGTGTTCAGAAGGTGATTGAGCTCTGGGAACATCCCGAGCTGGAGGGACTAGTGCCCTAGACAGAAGCTGGGGGTGCCTAGGAGACTACAGAGGATGCAAAGCGAGACACCTGCGAACACAACTGTGTCGCGCGGAAGCAGCGCGCATGCGCAACCTCACTTCTGCGCGGCTGCCGGCAGCCAATCAATCGGCCACCAGGAGCTGGGCCACTGTCGGCGCAGGCGCAATGTGAGCTGCGTCCAGCGTGACAAGGAGTGCTTGGTTGTGCTGCTGTTTACCTCCGCGGGTCAAGCCCTCCTTGCGCCGCAGCCTAGCGCCTGAGCCCTCGCAGGAACCCTCCACAGCTCCACGCGAGCGGGTCCCCTCCTCCTTACCTAGGCCTCGTCCCATTTCCAGCCCCTGGGTCTCCAGTCGTTGCGGTGCCTCCCTCCACACGTGCTGTTGGGAGTGTCTGCAGTTTGTCCGGCACCGTGCTAGGCGTTTGGGCTACCTGACTGAATGAGGCTAAGATGTCTGCCCTTTCGGAAAGTAGAAAACAAACATAATAATCACGGAATTATATATTTAAAAATTACTTTAAAAAAAGAGAAGGAAAAAAAAAAACAAAACCAAAGAGTTACAAGGTCTGTGGAGAAAAGCAAATAAGGATAAGGGGGTAACAGTGGAGGAGGGGGAGCTTTAGTAATTAAAGGAGGTTGTCAAGGTAGGCCTCACTATGAAAGTGTGATAGGAACACAAAAAGGCCTCCTCAGGGTCTTTGCACTGTTTTTTCTCTCTTCCTAGAATGCTCTTTTCCCAGCTATCCAGACTGTTGACCCCTACTTCCTTCAGGTCTTTGCTCATGTGTCATTTTATCAGTGAGGCCTTGCTTGAGCACCCTATTTAAATATCAAACTGCCCCTTCCCCAACACTTTTTATCCCTTTCCTCTGCTTTCATGTTTCCATAGCACTTATATCTATTATACCATATACAGCTTTATCCTAGCCTAATCAGCCTCAGATCTCCAGGAACAAACCTGTGATCCCACAAAGTCAGGTTTATTGACTCAATGCATTGAGGGAGATGGCGTGCACCCTCGGGCCTGTCACCAAAAAAGGAAAAGAGATTTGTTACAGGATTTGTTCAGTTGAAGTTTAAGCAAAGCAGTGTGTTAATAGGCTCAAGGTAAGGCACAGCCATGTGTAAAGAGGTCAGTATCCAGCCTGGACTCTGAAATGGACCAACAGACCTGTTTCTTTGGAAACTACAAAATTAAGATAGATGTAGAGAGTGACATCACTGAGGAGCAGAGTGAGATGCTCCAGGGTTCTATTTCCCTGAAGAGTTTTTTAACAACAAGCAAAAACTGGCAGAATCATCTTTCTCGGAGTTCTAGAAATAGTCAAACGGTTGCATTAACTGGGAAAGTGCCAAACCAAAAAAAAAAAAAAGGCAGCTTTAAAATGGTAGGGGGAAAAAAATGGTAGGAAAACCTTGTGGAGTCTTTCCTGGCACTTTTCCCACCCTCTCTCTGGCTCACTGTGGAACCAGCTCATGCTCCCAGTCATATCTCTGGTCCCAGTTCTGGAGGAAGCAGAGTAACCCTTCATGCACATTGGAATGAATGTATGTCTGTATCAAAATTTTGTCTTATGGCAGCCTGAAGAACTGTCCCAAGATGCTCCTATGTGTGGCTTGGCCCAGAACTTGCCCAAAAATAAATAAATAAATCTTTAAAAAAATAAAAACCATTCTAATACACTCAAAAATGTAAACATGGACAAAGAGCTAAAGGAAACCATGAAAGTGATATATAAACAAAATGATCATTTAATAAAGAGCCAGAAATCATTTTTAAAAGAGCCAAACTGATATACTATAGCTGAAGACCACAATGACTGAAATTTTAAAATTCCCTAGGGAAGCGGATGTGGCTCAAACAATTGGGCTTCCACCCTGGGCCTGGGTTCGGTTCCCGGTGCCTCCTGGAGAAGGCGAGCTGGTGCGGCGGGCAGGCGCGGCAAGCTGATGCAACAAAAGAGACATAAAGAGGAAAGACAATGAGAGACACAACAAACCAGGGAGCTGAGGTAGCTCAGGTGATTGAGCACCTCTTTTCCACATGGGAGGTCCTGGGTTTGTTTGCCAGTGCCTCCTGAAGAGAAGATGAGCAGACAGAAAGCACACAGCAAATGGACACAGAGAGCAGTGAATGCAAACAACAAGGGGGGGTGGCGGGAATAAATAAAATAAATCTTTACAAAAAAAAAAAAGAACTCCATCAGTGATTTG
>JAQZBX010101447.1:0-11265 GCA_029593785.1 Cabassous unicinctus
ATCACAATATGTCTTTAGTAGAATACCAGTAAGTCTACTTTAATTCATCATTCATTCCCCAATCCTGAGGTTTCTGGGATGGTGGATGCCCACTTGATCTCTAGTTGAAAGCGGGTTTAGATCCCATGGAGCAGATGGATGGGACTCTCTTGCTTGCAGTTGCACACACTCTCTGTTCCTTGGCATGGGTCTTCATAATCATCTCTTTTTTCATTGTCCTGGCTGAGTAGGTGTTGAAATTCTATTTCAACATGGACAGCCCAAAGATTTATTTCTCTTGAACATACACCTATCAACTCTAGATAAAATACAGGTTCAAATAGAAGGGACAGAAGAGCAAAGTGTAGGGAAACCACAACTGAGTCTAAATCTGTCGCACTGGGGAGCATAAATTCTAAAGTAGGGCCCACTTGCAGGGCACAAATTCCTGAGCTGTCTGCCCTGCCTATTGTCTCTGGATGTCTCCACTATTTGAGGCAATATTTACTGTGGCAATCAATGTGATCCTGCTGAGATGTGCATAAGCATAACCTCTGGAATGACCTCCTGACTCAACTTTGAAAACTCTTAGCAATATAAACTCATTTGTCTTTACCCTTTCCCCCTTTGGGTCATTGTCTTTTTTCAGTTGCCTTGCTAAGTGGGGCTTGGTAGTAACCCATCTGTGCCAGGGAACTTCTCCCCAGGAGTCATCTCCCACACTTGAGGGAAGGTAATGCATTTATATGCTGAGTTTGGCTTAGAGAGAGACCATATTTGAGTCTCTCGCTTTCTGGAGGTAAATCTTAGGCACCCTATAATACTAGCCTAAGTTTCAATTTCAAAAGTAAAGGTTCATAAGTACAATCATCAATGTCAAGGGGCTGCCAATGGTCCATCCTCCTTCACTAGTCACTGCCCCTGAACTTAGGCAATTTTGCTAAACCAATAGTGAATGTGGCAGAGCTCCACAGGATGGGAATTGGATATTCTTTCAATTACTATGTGCATCTCTACCCACTGTGACAATGTTTCATGAACCCTAACACATTCATATGCCTTATAGGTATACCCCAGGTGAACCTTCTCCCATGAATCCTCTATCACTGACACCCTGCAGCAATGATCCTCCCCTGCCACTGTTGTAACCCTTCTGTGACTCAAAACTTCTTCAAAAATGAAGCTAAGAAAATAACCAAATATAATTAATAAGAAAATGAAATAATAATGATATTTTAAAAATAACAAATAAAATACAATTTAAAAAAATAGAATAATGAAATTAAATAAATATATAAAATTAAAAACATTTTTGACATTATGTTTACATGACTGTAAGATCTGTTATCATTTCTTCTGTTTATTCCCCAATTTCTTATTTTTTATTTTTTCTTCAAAGAAGCTTTATGTTACAGAAGAGTCATTTATTTAAATTAAGGGATTCCCATACACCCAACTTACTTCCCCTTTGCCCTATTTCCCTATTAATAACATTTTATATGTGGATGGTACATTTGTTACAGTTGATGTACAAATATTGAAGTATTGTTAGTAACCATGGTCAATGATTTGCTTTATGGTTTACATTTTGGATCATACACTTTTATAAATTTTGATGAAACTTATCGTGGTCTGTATCCCACATGTAGCCAATGTTTCAATATTCATACATCAACTGTAACAAATGCACCATTCCCAGTTCTCTTTTGGTTACAACTTGCATGGTAAATTTTTTCCATCCTTTTACCTTCAACATATTTATATTTTGAATGTAAGATATGTCTCTTGCAGACAGCATATATTTTGTTCATGCTTTTAAATACATTTTAACAATCTCTTCCATTTGACCGAAGAGTTGATTCTGTTTGCATTTAAAGGCACTACTGATAATATAGAAATTTCTTCTCTCATTTTTCGATTTTACCTTTGCAAGTTTTATGCTGTTATTGTCTCTCACTGTATCATATATGGATTTGAATTTTTCCCACAGCCCTTTCAGTTCTTTCACCTTCTAGTCACAGAAGCATTTCATTTCTTAGTATTTACACAGTAAGCCTTGAGAAATAACTGAGCTCATGACTGATAATAAAATGTATGGTTAGAATTCTCTCCCAGAAACTCTATGAATAATCTGATCTCTGAACTGCTTGACCACCTTTGTATCAAAGGATCCATTAGTAATTACTGTAAAGATGTAACTTCAGCCCTACTGACAAATATTGTAAATGATCATTTTACATAGTTACTGTGAAAGTGTAACTTCTGCCCTGCTGGAAAACACGGTGAACGTCTGGGCCTTGTTTATCTCTCTTGAGCACTGTACTTTTTGATCATGCTACCCCCCCATTCCCTCTCCATCTGCACATAGATTTGGTAAAAACGTTCCCTCTTGTTTGTGGCAAGTGTGGCTTGAACTTCAGAATTGTCATGCAGTCTTCCCACTGCTACTTTTCAGGATTTAGGCCATGACCACTCTCAGACTCTCAAAGAGAGAGGTTCTCCCTTCTGGACCATTGAGGGTGAGGCCCCACATAATCGCCCTATTAAACACTCTTTGTTCATCAAGCTTGAATTGTGTGAGTCTTTCTTTGGTCTGAGATATCACTCTCAGTTTGGATGGAAGCTGTCATTTTACAGGGCTCCCTGCTTGGAACACTCACTTCTGTTTAATATTAATTTGCTTTCTTGTGTTGTACCATTTTGAGTGCCTTCTATATTCTACCTGATATTTTTCATTTGTTTTTAGCCCATGAGGTTAGAATGTAACAAACTAAATATATAGCAATTATCTTCAGTTTGAGAACTACTTAACTTCAATAGCATGCACATATACTATAAATCTCTGAACTCCCATTGTGTTTTTACTTGTTACCACTTATATGTTTCTACATTTTATGTACAAAAACCTTGATTTATCATTACATTTTATTCATTTGCATTTTAGCACAAGTAGGAAATTTTGTGGAGTTACATACCAAACAATACAGTACAATAATGCTGGCATTTACATTTATCCAAATATTTACCTTTATGTAGATCACTGTTTCTTTAGGCTATTTTGAAGCACTTTCTAGTGTAATTTCATCCCATTGCCATTGCTTGTGCGGCAGGTCTAGTGGTGATGCATTCCATCAGGGTTTTTTCCCTCAGCTTTTGTTTAACTGAGAATGTCTTAATTTCTTCCTCATTTTTGAAAGAGTGATTCACTGCCAATAAATTTTCGGCTGGTGGTTGTTTTCCTTCAGCAATTTAAGTATTTCAACTCTAGGCTCCCTAGCTTCCATTGATTTCTGATGAGAAATCAATCAGCACTCAATGTATTTGGGACTCCCTTTATGTAAAATGTAGCTTTTCTCTTGCAGCTTTCAGAAATATTTCATTATCCTTTGCATTTGGTAGTGTAATCAATATATGGTGGGGTATATTTTTTCATGATTATCCCATTTGGTGATCTCTGAACCTTTTGGATTTGCATATTCACACCTTCTTATAAGTTTGTGAAATTCTCTATTGTTATTTCTTTGAAAATCCCTTCTAGTTCTTTATATCATTCTTCTCCATCTGACAAACCCATAATGTGTATATTGGTATGCAATTGATGTTTTAGTCTATTTTCACTTTTAATATTTCTTTTCTTTTTCTGCTCCTCAGCCTGACTCATTCCAAATGTCTTTATTCAAGTTCACTGCCAGCTCTAATCTGCTCTTGAAACCCTCCTGACCATTTTTCTTTGCAGTTATTGTGGTCTTCAACTCCAGTCCTATTATTTTGTTACTTTAAATTTTTTCTCTTTCTTAGACTATCATATTGTTAATTTATTGTTTGTCTGATATCATTCAGTCCTTTACCTGTACATTCATTCCCACTCTTTAGAAATTTTAAAGCCACCTTTTAAAAGATTTTGCTCAATATGCCCACATTCTCATCTTTGTCATTGGTATTTTCTGTATTTTTATCCTCTTCATTTGAATGGAACATCATTTCCCGTTTCTCTGTGTGTATTTTATTCTTTTGTTGCACACTGTGTAAATATTTAAAATGTTAACTCTTGAATTTATGCCTGGGATCTTTTTCTTTTGTTTTTCCTTTGGTAACCAGCTGAGTTAGAAAGGTTAGAAGACAACCTTCTCTTGGACTTCAGCCCTCCTATCTGGAAGTTTGCCAAAGGCAAATGTAATGTGCAGGGTTTTCCTTGCCTTTCTGGGTCTCCCTCTTGTCCTGTGGCTTTGCTTGTTAGTTGTTTTCAAGTTCCACTGTTTACAGGTGTTTGGTTGTCTGCTCTTTTCCTTGGATATAGACTATTTGAAGCTGGGGGGTTTTTGACCCAGACTGTCCACTTCTATAGATTTTACACTCCTTTGTCTCATGTTGCTTTTGTGTAGAGTGCAAATTCTTGTAGGAAGGTCACCCCAGGGATGAGTTTCCCAAGTTTTTGTTTCCCAACCATAACAGAGCCAGGGACCAATGAAAGGGGTGCACATTCCTCCAATGTGTCCTGTGGATGAGGACAGTAAAGAGAACAAAAGCTTCCTTGATGGCTCCCTAAAGCTGAGCTTTCCTAGCCTGCCAAGCTAATGCAGCACTTCAGCTTGCTCCACCCACAGCCCTGGGTAATTACTGCTTTAAATCACTGCTGCCTCTTTCCCAGTGCAGGAAAGATTGAAACATTGGCTGCCACCAACTTTGTCCAGAGCAGGTTGAAACAATAACTTCCCACAGAGTCAGTACCCAGTGATCTGAATTTGACAAACAAAAGCTGTGATCATTGATCAACTGTGCCTCCCCTGTTCTTGAGAAATAGGATTTTTACATCCCTTTCTGTCAGTAGCAACTAGCCAGGGACTGCACCCAATTGGGGGTGCCTTGCTCTGAGATTGTAGGATGAGCAAGAGCAGCTGTCACTCAGAGACAGCAGTTATAGTTCTTTACCATAGTTTATTGACCTTTTCCTCCTGCTCTTCCCCGGATGTTACACAGTGTTCTTCTGGACTCTGGGAATTTAAAATAAGTGTTTCAGATTGTCTTTGCCTATTGTATATTTGTGGTAGAAAGATTGAGTACTAGAACTCCCTACTCTGTCATCTTCCCAGTGTCTCATAATTTTGTTTTCCCCTCCAGGTCAGCATCTTCAATTCTAATAGTCTCCTGAATTGTGTCTGGCCTCACACTCACCACAATATTATTTTTGGAAGTTGTTTGTAATCCTGGTTCCAGAATGAGAAGAGGTATAAGAAGCCATGAACCAGGGTACTGTATGCCAGGCACTGAAAGCCCCAACCTCATTGTTCTCATGATGAAACCAGCTAGCCAACTCCCTGGAATTCATGGGGATTATCAAAGTCCCATTGATTGATCCACTTCTTCAAGAGAGGATAGACAGCAAGCCATAGGTATCCCCACTGTGGT
The DNA here is from genome assembly GCA_029593785.1 of Cabassous unicinctus. Classification (NCBI taxonomy): domain Eukaryota; kingdom Metazoa; phylum Chordata; class Mammalia; order Cingulata; family Chlamyphoridae; genus Cabassous; species Cabassous unicinctus. The sequence goes on from JAQZBX010101447.1 coordinate 5,386, forward strand.
TCATTACCTCTAATTAGGCTGGTAGACAAGAGGCAAACCCTTAGTTTAGCCCACAAGGCCATCAGTCCTGTTTTGCTCAAGACACCACCATACAAAAGGTGTCAAAGAATGATGAAAATAATTGCTAAAATTCAGTTAATTCCATTCCATAATTTGCCAGGTACTCTACTTGCAGCCCCAAAATCAGTGGAATGAGTTGCTCTGCAGTTCACCTTGGGAACACAGGATTAGTCACAAAAAGTCTTTTAGTAAATAAATAGTTTATTACTTAGCACAAATCACCCAAAGAACAGTGAAAGAGACCCAGGGGTGCACAGGGATTAGCTGAGGTTGGAGGATTTACCTGTGCTGCTGGCATCTTCATGTCTGCTGTCCTGTGTGGGATGAGACCCTAGGATATGTCTGTCTTCCTCTCTGCCTGTTTGCCTGTCTGCCTGCCTGTCTGTCTGTCTGTCTGTATCCTGGGTGGTTTGTTGTTTGTCTTAAGAAAGGCTTTTGCTGGAGCCACCATCCTAAGGAAATCTGTCAGCTCTATGAGCATTTAACCATCACTCCACACCATTCCAGCCAAATTGTTAATATGAGGAGCCACACTGTATATACTGGATATATTACCTAGTATCTCAAGGAAACCACTCCATAGAAAAGAAGACTAGGCAGACTAGAAAGACATGGGACTCTCTTCTCCTCCAGAAAAATAGCTAAAGGATAGGCTGCAACAGCTTAGAAAAAGATCATCTAGGGTTTAGAACACCAGATGAATGCTGTACACCACCCAGAGGAGAGAAGGACATAGGAGGGAAATCAAGATGATATTGAAATCAGTGGTTGCTGCTGCCAGCACCATCCTCCACACTAAAGACACTTTAGAATCCTTGGGCCTTGGGTCCTGCAATTACAGAAAAAGGAAGCTCCAGCCATCTACCTCCCCAGGAAAGGGGAAATAGAGGAACACAGCCTAAGGCAGACTCAACTTAAGACCCACAGATTTCATCTCCTGAGCCCCACGAGCCCTTCCAGGCCAGGTGGGACCACACTGTGGTTTGCCCTGGGAGCCAACAAAGACTGGAGAAATCACACCCTCACAATATCCCTCTCTTCTAGCTGGGACTAATTGTTGAGGATGTCCCAGGAAAGGGGAGAGAGCAGGACATAGCCAAAGGTTGATCGAGCTTTTGACTCACAAATTTGGTCTGCTGTGTCCCAGGAGCACTTCCAGGCTGGGTGGGGCTGCACCATTGTTTGCCTTGGGAGCATGCAAGGGGCTAAAGATACACAACCCTCCCAATCTCCTCCTCTACTAAAGAACTGATTGTTGAGAACTCAGAGGAGAGTGGAAATATTTCCTAGCCAGGAAAAGTGAGGAGACCACCAGAGAAGACTGAAGAACTGTCTAAGATAAACTTTGAATTATAAATCTCATAGCTTTCAGACAGTGTTGCAACAAATACACTCTGTCTAGCCATTAAACTGAGAGCTGCCATAGAGCAACATTTGCTGGCAGATCAAGGAATTGCATGCAAGAAAATTAAAAATAAGTAGGAGGTTTTTGTCAGCCTCTCTAGCCTCTCTCCCCAAGGCCCTAGGAAGCAAGACTACAACCAATTACTGGGTCCAGTGCCCAGTTTTGAACAACCAGCAGGACATTCCTCACAATCCTGGTCAGGCCAAGAATCAAACAGCAGTGGATCATGCAGCCTCCTGCCACTAAATTCCTACAAATGAGAAAGAAATTGATCATCTGAGTAAACTATATCCTAAACAGATGTCTATATAGCAGCAAAAAAATTATGAGCCATTCTATGAAAATAGAAAACATCACTCAAGAATATGAAAGTATCAAAGCCCCAGAAAAGACACAGAATTTGAGAGAATTAATCAGCAAGATGTGCACAAATTTCCAAAATCAAATTAATTATTTGAAAGACAATATATGGTTAAAGAGATAAATGACCTCAAGAAGACATTGAGTGAATGCAAAGAAGAATTTGAAATCCTGCACAGAAAGGTAACAGAGTTCAGGGGAATTAAAGACACAATAGGTGCAATCAAGATATTCTTAAAAAACAAAAAACACATATGAGGCATAGAACAGCAGACTCAAAATGATAGAAAAAAAATTAGTAATACTGAAGACAGAACAGCTAAAATTGAAGAGAGAAAAGAACAGAGAGAAAAGAGAGGAAAAAATTGAGCAGGGGCTCAGATGAGTGACAACATGAAATGCAACAACATACCTCTTATGGGGTTTCCAGAAGGAGAGGAGAAAAGAAAATGGTCAGAAAGAATATTAGAGGAAATAATAGCTGAAAATTTCCAAACTTTCATCAAAGAAATGAACTTAAATGTCCAAGAAGCACACTGTACCCCAATTAGAGTAAATCCAAATAGACCTACTCCATGACACAGACTATTCAGAATGTCAAATGCCAAAGATAAAGAGAAAATTCTCAGGGCAACAAAGGAGAAGCAGACCATCATGTAAAAAGGATGTCCAGTAAGACTTAGTGTAGATTTCTCTTCAGAAACCATTGAGGTGAGAAGACAGTGCTATGATACAATTAGGACACTGAAAGAGAAAAACTGCCAGCTGAGAATTCCTCATCCAACAAAATTGTTCTTCAATGATGGTGAGTATAAAACATTCACAAACAAATAGAAACTAAGAGTTTGCAAACAAGAATCGACCTTTGCAGGAAATATTAAAGGAAGCCTTAGAATGTGAAAGAAAAAGACAGGAGAGACAGGCTTGGAGGAGAGTATAGAAAAGAAAAATAGCAGAAGGGATAACCAAAAGAGTAAAAAGACAGACAATAATAGGATATGACATGAAAACCAAAGAATAAAATGGAAGTAGTAAATAATGCATTTAGAGTAAAATCATTGAATGTGAATGGATTAAACTCCCTAACCAAAAGATGCAGGCTGACAGAATGGATAAATAAACATGAGCCATCCATATGCTGCTTACAAGAAACTCACCTTAGACACAGGGATACAAACTGGCTGATAGTGAATGGTTGGAAAAAGATAATCCACGTGAATACTAACCAGAAAATAGCAGGTGTAGCTATAGTAATATCTGACAAAACAGACTTTAAATGCAATAAAGTTAGGAGATACAGAAAGCCATTGTATATTTATAAAAGGAACAATCCACCAGGAATATATAACAGTCTTAAATATCTATTCACCTTACCAGGGTGCCCCAAAATATATGAGACAAACTCTGGCAAAACTGAAGGGTGAAATAGACATTTCTACAATAATTATTGGAGACTTCAACACCCCACTCACATCATTAGATAGAACAACTAGACAGAAGATCAACAAGGAAACAGAACTTGAACAATATGATAAATGAGCTAAACCTAACAGACATATACAGAACACTGCCTCCAAAATCATTGGGTTATACATTCTTCTCAAGTGCCCATGAAACTTTCTCCATGAGAGACCACATGTTAGGGCACAATGCAGCTCTCAATATATATAAAAAGATAGAAATTATACAAAGCACCTTCTCAGATCATAGTGAAATGAAACTTGAAATCAATAATAGAAAGGAAAAAAGTAAATTTCCAAAGGTGTGTAGGCTGAACAACACACTCCTAAATAATCAGTGGGTAAAACAAGAAATTGCAAGTGAAATCAGTAAATATTTTGAGACAAATGAAAATGAAAACACAACTTATCAAAACTTATGGGACTATGCTCAGAGGAGTAACAAGATGCCATTGGTTTAAATGTGCATCCACCATCTCTCACAACTGAGTGAGGGCAGAATCCTGCTGCAGTGAGCTCTTTTGGGAACCCACAGAACAGGAGGGTTCAGGGCATCAATCTGGAGAGAGCTGGACAAAGAGATAAATTGCTCATGGTAAAACACTGAGTTGCTTCCACCAGAAGCTGGAAACTGCAAGACAGCTAAACCCCATTTCCAAGGCAAAGCTGTTGGAAGCCCCAAGCCCTCATTTCCACTGGCCACCCAGCAGGAGGAAGCATTCTCCAAGATTGAGAGGGTTCTGGTGAAGGGTGGAGAGGGTTTTCCTTTCTGTGGGTTTGGTTGCCTGGAACCCCTTTGAGCTTTGAGGAACATACCCCTGGCTTGAGGTGGCACCAAGAAAAGGGGAGAGGCAAATCTGAAGAGGCAGCCTGATTTACCTAACACACTGGGAGAGAGAAATTTGATGTGGAAGAGGGTGGAGTCAGGAAATTGTGTAATAGGAAGCACTTAATAAGCTTCTAAGAGCCTATTCAGTGTCCCCTGGGAGAAGGGGCTGGTCTGGAAGAGGGTTGAGAGTCATTTTTCTGTGGTGAATTCAGTCACCAGTGTTCCATTTGAATTTCAAAAGGGTACTCAACCTGACCTGGAGAACCAAGCTGTTGCATCCTGTTGCCATGGGAGAGAAAGCAATTAGAATAGAAAGGATGCAGGGGCATAGAAGCTCCTAATCAGCAGGGGCTAGCTGACTGCAAAGAGTCAAACCTGCAGGGAGAAAGTGACTGGATAGCTTTCTGAAGAGCTAACTGACTCAATGAGAAAGTTTAGCTCAGTGGAGGAGTTTCTGCCTTGAATATATGAAGTCCCTAGTTTGATTCCAAGCTCCTTTTAGAGTAGTGACCAATCAAGATATCAAACATCCAGCTAATACTTTAGGACAGGGAAAATATAAACATTATTTTTGTAACAGCTACTCTTGTTTCCCTTATTTTTCCAAAAAAAAAGTTACTTGAAAAGTTTTTTAAAATTAGTTTCCTTGCTAAATCCCACAATAAAATATGCAGAAAGAAGGCTGCAGGGTAATTGATTGATGACACTGGCAGCCTGAGATGCTCCACAGCAGCCTAAGAGGGAACTCTGTTCTTCCTTAGCTTTTGTTTGACTGCTTGTTTGTGTGTTTGTTTGCTTTTTTGTTGTTTTCTTGTTTTTCCTTCCTCTTTCTTCCCCTACTCCCACCACTTCAAAAAAAATTAGGTGCTGCTGGCCTGTTTCTTGTTTGTTGTGTTTCCTCTTCTTTGGTTTCCCCTTTTCTGTGTATACTGATTTTGTCTACCAAGGCTATCTCTTCTCCTTCCTTCATCTTTCTAGGTTCTGCTTTCTGTTGTTGTTCTTACATTCTTAAGTTCTTACAGAAAATACTGAAGGCAGAAAGAGAAAAGAGAATCATCACATACAAAGGAAACTCAATAAGATTAAGTGCTGATTTCTCATCTGAAACAATGGAAGCAAAAAGGCAGTAGTATGGCATAGTTAAGGTACAAAAAGAAAAAAAAAATCCCAGTTAAGACTTCTCTATCCAGCAAAGCTGGCATTCAAAAATAATTGAGAGTTCAAAATATTCACAGATAAACAGATATTAAGAGAGTATGCCAATAAGAAACCTGCACTTTCAAGAAATACTAAAAGGAGTTCTGCAGGTTGAAAGGAAAAAACAGAAGACAGAGAGTTGAAGGAGAGTGTAAGAACAACTAAAAAGACAAAAAGAAAATAAAAACAACATATGATATACATAAACCCACAGAAAATATGGCTAATGTAAGTAATTCCTTGAAGGTAATAACACTGAATGGCAATGGATTAAACTCACCAGTCAAGAGACACAGATTGGCAGAATAGATAAGGAAATATGACCCATACTTATGCTGTCTACAAGAAACCAACCTTAGAACCAGGAACTCAATGAAGCTGAAAGTGAAAGGCTGGAAAACAATCTTACAAGCAAACAATAACCAAAAAGGGCAGGAGTAGCTATACTAATATCAGACAAAATAGACTTTAAATGCAAAAATATTGTAAGAGACAAAGATGGACACTATATATTAGTAAAACGAGTGTTCTTTCAAGAAGAAAGAACAATCATAAACACTTATGCATCT